>CM036774.1:2000257-2222712 GCA_020796225.1 Arion vulgaris
AGACACTGACAGTGCTGGGTACAATTATGAAACTGTAGACACTGACACTGCTGGGTACAATTGTGACACTGTAGACACCGACAGTGCTGGATACAACTATGAAACTGTAGACACTGACAGTGCTGGGTACAATTATGAAACTGTAGACAATGAGAGTGCTGGGTACAACTATGAAACTGTAGACAGTGACAGTGCGGGGTACAATTATGAAACTGTAGACAGTGACAGTGCTGGGTACAATTATGAAACTGTAGACACCGACAGTGCTGGATATAATTGTGACACTGTAGACACTGACAGTGCTGGGTACAACTATGAAACTATAGACACTGACAGTGCTGGGTACAACTATGAAACTGTAGACAGTGACAGTGCTGGGTACAATTATGAAACTGTAGACACTGACAGTGCTGGATACAACTATGAAACTATAGACACTGACAGTGCTGGATATAATTATGAAACTGTAAAAACTGACAGTGCTGAATACAACTATGAAACTGTAGACAGTGACAATGTTGGGTACAATTATGAAACTGTAGACACAGAGTGCTGGGTACAATTGTGAAACTGTAGACACTGACAGTGCTGGGTACAACTATGAAACTGTAGACAGTGACAGTGCTGGATACAATTATGAAACTGTAGACACTGACAGTGATGGGTATAATTGTGAAACTGTTACACAACATTTAGAAAAAAACATAACACAATAAATAAATTGCAGTCACAAAACTCTGACAGATTTTGTTGGACAAATATATGCATGACACTGAGTTTAATTTTCAGTACATCATGTCAGGAGGACCTGTCGGTGACTAGGTGTAAATAGTTACATTTACCACCTCATAGATGACTGTTACAGACCATTAAAAAATATGGCATTGGCATGAAGAACCAGTTTATATATACAATATATTAATTTATTATAAACAATATATATAATTGACTGATAAGCAATACACTATACAGAAAAATATGATACTTTGTCCACATCAAGCGCCATGATGGTCTGGTGAGAACAATAATGGTGGGCAGGGTCCCAGGATGCAGACCAAGAAGAAGGCTACAAGATATTAAAGAGACCATAAATATGACCATAGGCAAAGTGGGTGAACTAGCAAGAGACAGAGTGAATTTCAGATGCGCTGCAAAAGAGCAACGTCCTATAAATGACATGCACCTTGATGATGATATATATATATATATATATATATATATATATATATATATATATATATATATATATAAAGACAATCAATATAACTAAAGGCTGACTTTCATAAACTATAAAGTCAGCAGTCTAAAGAGCATAGTTATCAAATGCTGATATAACAGTCTATGTTCCACAAATGCTGATTCTACACCGGCGAATATATTTCACTAGGAAATAAAATCAATATAAACAACTGCAGCCACTTCAGAGGCTAAACTGGCATCCTATGCATTTCCAAAAAGATGATAGACCATCCAATATTTCAAACGTTAAAATAGAAGAGAATGTAACCAGAAGAACTGATATCACATCTCTCTCATATACTTAGTAATAATATGATAAACTCTCATGTACTTAGTAATAACATGATAAACTCTCATGTACTTAGTAATAACATGATAAACTCTTATGTACTTAGTAATAATATGATAAACTCTCATGTACTTAGTAATAATATGATAAACTCTCATATACTTAGTAATAACATGATAAACTCTCATATACTTAGTAATAACATGATAAACTCTCATGTACTTAGTAATAACATGATAAACTCTTATGTACTTAGTAATAATATGATAAACTCTCATGTACTTAGTAATAATATGATAAACTCTCATGTACTTAGTAATAATATGATAAACTCTCATATACTTAGTAATAACATGATAAACTCTCATGTACTGTAATAACATGATAAACTCTCATGTACTTAGTAATAACATGATAAACTCTCATGTACTTAGTAATAACATGATAAACTCTCATGTACTTAGTAATAATATGATAAACTCTCATATACTTAGTAATAATATGATAAACTCTTATGTACTTAGTAATAATATGATAAACTCTTATGTACTTAGTAATATGATAAACTCTCATGTACTTAGTAATAATATGATAAACTCTCATGTACTTAGTAATAATATGATAAACTCTCATGTACTTAGTAATAATATGATAAACTCTCATGTACTTAGTAATAATATGATAAACTCTCATGTACTTAGTAATAATATGATAAACTCTCATGTACTTAGTAATAATATGATAAACTCTTATGTACTTAGTAATAATATGATAAACTCTTATGTACTTAGTAATATGATAAACTCTCATGTACTTAGTAATAATATGATAAACTCTCATGTACTTAGTAATAATATGATAAACTCTCATGTACTTAGTAATAATATGATAAACTCTCATGTACTTAGTAATAATATGATAAACTCTCATGTACTTAGTAATAATATGATAAACTCTCATGTACTTAGTAATAATATGATAAACTCTTATGTACTTAGTAATAACATGATAAACTCTTATGTACTTAGTAATAACATGATAAACTCTCATGTACTTAGTAATAATATGATAAACTCTCATGTACTTAGTAATAACATGATAAACTCTCATGTACTTAGTAATAACATGATAAACTCTCATGTACTTAATAATATGATAAACTCTTATGTACTTAGTAATAACATGATAAACTCTCATGTACTTAGTAATAACATGATAAACTCTCATGTACTTAGTAATATGATAAACTCTTATGTACTTAATAATATGATAAACTCTTATGTACTTAATAACATGATAAACTCTCATGTACTTAATAAGAACAGGACAAGCAATGAACCCCATACAAAATGATGAGGTCAAATGTTGCATATTCTAAAGATGATACTCTAAACTGAGATATTTTGGACATATAGAAAGACATGAAGGGCTGGACAAGACCATCTTGGAAGGAGGCATACCGGCAAAAAGAAGAAGAAAACCACAGAGAAGGTGGATTCAGGATGTAACTGATGGTTTGAACATGACGGCTGCATAGACAGGACATCTGGCCTATGAGAGAGGGACATTTCGAAGGACTGTTGGGGTGGCAAAGTTCTGCTCAGGACAAGCTATTTGAAGATGATGATGATACTCTAAAAGTCATCAGTTGATTTTTCTTGCACAGAAATACGACTAGGCTCAGAGACATTAAGGGACAACTAGGTTCTGAGATGATATTAAGGGACAACTTGGTTCTGAGATAATATTAAGGGATGGGAGAATTAGGTTCTGAGATGATATTAAGGGATGGGAGAATTAGGTTCTGAGATGATATTAAGGGATGGGAGAATTAGGTTCTGAGATGATATTAAGGGACAATACTAGGTTCTGAGATGATATTAAGGGTTGGGAGAATTAGGTTCTGAGATGATATTAAGGGACAATACTAGGTTCTGAGATAATATTAAGGGACAACTAGGTTTTGAGATGATATTAAGGGACAACTAGGTTCTGAGATGATATTAAGGGATGGGAGAATTAGGTTATGAGATGATATTAAGGGATGGGAGAATTAGGTTCTGAGATGATATTAAGGGATGGGAGAATTAGGTTCTGAGATGATATTAAGGGACAACTAGGTTCTTAGATGATATTAAGGGACAATACTAGGTTCTGAGATAATATTAAGGGATGGGAGAATTAGGTTCTGAGATGATATTAAGGGACAATACTAGGTTCTGAGATAATATTAAGAGATGGGAGAATTAGGTTCTGAGATGATATTAAGGGATGGAAGAATTAGGTTCTGAGATGATATTAAGGGATGGAAAAATTAGGTTCTGAGATAATATTAAGGGACAACTAGGTTCTGAGATGATATTAAGGGACAACTAGGTTCTGAGATGATATTAAGGGATGGGAGAATTAGGTTCTGAGATGATATTAAGGGATGGGAGAATTAGGTTCTGAGATAATATTAAGGGATGGGAGAATTAGGTTCTGAGATGATATTAAGGGATGGGAGAATTAGGTTCTGAGATGATATTAAGGGATGGGAGAATTAGGTTCTGAGATGATATTAAGGGACAACTAGGTTCTTAGATGATATTAAGGGATGGGAGAATTAGGTTCTGAGATGATATTAAGGGATGGGAGAATTAGGTTCTGAGATGATATTAAGGGACAACTAGGTTCTGAGATGATATTAAGGAAACTGTCAGAAGTTTGTGTGCTGTTGTGTGACTATATAAAAGATTACTCACAGATGGGGTTGTAATCTATTTCAAGATACATGTGGATAAAAAATAACATCTAGAGCTCAGTCAGATTAAGAGAACACTGAAAAGCTTGAGGACATGGCATTGAACATTTCAAATGAGAAAAAGCTGTTTACATGTACAGATGAAGCACTAACCTTTCTTAATTTAATATTTGTCACATGGCTAGCTTTATCACTGCCCATATATTTTTTTTTCTCTTCAATTAGCTGTTTCCTTGTGTAGTCATTTCATTTGTCCTTGATAAAGACTACTTAATGGAAATGTTGAGTGTATGCGACTACTCTTTTACAAGAAATATATGAAAGTTGTCCTACATACTCCACATAGTTCATATGTACAGTTTCAATTTCACTGCAATGGGTCACCCCATAATTGTTCCGTTCATGTGCCAATGAAAATCACACAAAATGCTAACAACTGTCACCTGTGTCATGAACTAATTCCAGAATGAAACAGCCGCACCACCACAAAAAGCAACTACGTATAAATGCATATGACCGTCGCTAAAGTGTCAACATAGAACTGTTCATCACTTGAATTGCAATTCATATCGAAAGGAACATCAATCACGACAAAATCCAGCTTTATGCACACGCAAAACACTGCATGCGGCAGATTCTTCTTCTTCTTTGCGTTTGTTCTTTACGATCAATTTTAATCACTCTTTGTGATATGTTTGATCTTTGCCAAGAACGTGTATACATTGCACATTGGTTTGGTAGGCCCTAAACACATAGACTTCTACATGTTTAGGACATGTGCATCCGATTTCAGCCAAACCTCCTTAGTCGCCTCTACAACATGCGTGGCAGGTAACAGTGGTTCTATTCTTTACACCCCAAATCTGGGCCCGGTAACCACTCGGGCGATACGACAGATTGAGTTGGTTCATCATAACCGCTGTCCGCCATTTTCTGAATACCCACAATCACAAGAAACGCACGGTTGAAACAGCAAGAAACATTCCATGTACACCACATTCATTGTTCATTCACAAGAAACGCACGGTTGAAACAGCAAGAAACATTCCATGTACACCACATTCATTGTTCATTCACAAGAAACGCACGGTTGAAACAGCAAGAAACATTCCATGTACACCACATTCATTGTTCATTCACAAGAAACGCACGGTTGAAACAGCAAGAAACATTCCATGTACACCACATTCATTGTTCATTCACAATAGAAGTCTTCTTCTTCTTCCAATGCTCCATATCCACCACTTGTTAAAATAATCTTTGTGATTTCTATGTGATCTTGAGTCTAAGAGTGATTGTACGTTGTGCCAGTTATGTGTCTACAAGTAGGCTAGCACATCCGATTTCTGCGACACTTTTTATTTACTTAGGTAGCTTTCCTAGACCCCTACCACAGTTGCCTCTTATGACATGTCCTGTAGGTCACAGTCTTGTTTGCTCACCTTGCAAGCTCCAGCAACACATGGACGAACAGACATTTAAGTTACTGTAGTCCCCATGTTATATGAAACGTGTCTTACATAGAACACATCTGCTGCATATTGGCACTTGACATTAAGTTACTGTAGTCCTGTTGCTATGTGAAACTTGTCCGAACTACAACACATTTGTTGCATATTGGCACTCTACAATTTTTGATAATTTCTTATCATGGAAAGTTCATGGTATTCAATTGCCATTGTTAGTCTTGCAAAACCACAGAATGTATCACAGGACAATCACCTAATACTGTTAGAGAGCTATGGAGTTAGTGCATTACTCTCAGCAGATGGCGTGCCATTTCTGTGGAGAGGGACTGAGGCATGTGGGGTAAAACCTGGTGCAATGAAGTCAATCCTTCAGCTGTAGATGTTTTAGCAAATATCATATCTTCTGTTTCATGACAAATATCATATCTTCTGTTTCATGACAAATATCATATCTTCTGTTTCATGACAAATATCATATCTTCTGTTTCATGACAAATATCATATCTTCTGTTTCATGACAAATATCATATCTTCTGTTTCATGACAAATATCATATCTTCTATTTCATGACAAATATCATATCTTCTGTTTCATGACAAATATCAATCTCCTGTTTCATGACAAATATCATATCTTCTGTTTCATGACAAATATCATATCTTCCGTTTCATGACAAATATCAATCTCCTGTTGCATGACAAATATCATATCTTCTGTTTCATGACAAATATCATATCTTCTGTTTCATGACAAATATCATATCTTCTGTTTCATGACAAATATCATATCTTCTGTTTCATGACAAATATCAATCTCCTGTTTCATGACAAATATCATATCTTCTGTTTCATGACAAATATCATATCTTCCGTTTCATGACAAATATCAATCTTCTGTTTCATGACAAATATCATATCTTCTGTTTCATGACAAATATCATATCTTCTGTTTCATGACAAATATCATATCTTCTATTTCATGACAAATATCATATCTTCTGTTTCATGACAAATATCAATCTCCTGTTTCATGACAAATATCATATCTTCTGTTTCATGACAAATATCATATCTTCCGTTTCATGACAAATATCAATCTCCTGTTGCATGACAAATATCATATCTTCTGTTTCATGACAAATATCATATCTTCTGTTTCATGACAAATATCATATCTTCTGTTTCATGACAAATATCATATCTTCTGTTTCATGACAAATATCAATCTCCTGTTTCATGACAAATATCATATCTTCTGTTTCATGACAAATATCATATCTTCCGTTTCATGACAAATATCAATCTCCTGTTGCATGACAAATATCATATCTTCTGTTTCATGACAAATATCAATCTTCTGTTTCATGACAAATATCATATCTTCTGTTTCATGACAAATATCATATCTTCTGTTTCATGACAAATATCAATCTCCTGTTTCATGACAAATATCATATCTTCTGTTTCATGACAAATATCATATCTTCCGTTTCATGACAAATATCAATCTCCTGTTGCATGACAAATATCATATCTTCTGTTTCATGACAAATATCAATCTCCTGTTTCATGACAAATATCATATCTTCTGTTTCATGACAAATATCATATTTTCCGTTTCATGACAAATATCAATCTCCTGTTTCATGACAAATATCATATCTTCTGTTTCATGACAAATATCATGTGGTACATTAGGTCAGGACAAAGTACATTTAGTCATTGTTAACTGCAAAACATTGTGCATTATTTTTGAAACATTTGTTATTATTTTGTTGAATAAATGGTTTCCCTTTCAACAACAGATATTTCAATGGAAGATACATTAGC
Source organism: Arion vulgaris (assembly GCA_020796225.1). Taxonomy (NCBI): domain Eukaryota; kingdom Metazoa; phylum Mollusca; class Gastropoda; order Stylommatophora; family Arionidae; genus Arion; species Arion vulgaris. The sequence continues at coordinate 2,007,827 of CM036774.1, forward strand.
AGACATAGTCCCATTTTCCTATACAGTGTGTGGAAGAAAGGAGAGAGAGAGAAATGTTATCACATTTGTATCATGGCATGAAAAGAGTCAGACTTGATTTTGTTGATCATTGTTCGACTTGATTTTGTTGCTCAATGATAAATATTGTCAGACTTGATTTTGTTGATCATTGATCAATATTGTCAGACTTGATTTTGTTCTTTATTGATCAATATTGTCAGACTTGATTTCGTTGTCATAAACTTATGAAAGTGAACTGGACTTGTGCACTAGAGAAACAAGGTTTGTACTTACCAACAGTTGATTTTTGGGGGTTGGGGTTGTATGGTCGCAGCTACTGTGTAAGTGTACAGATGCCGACACTTTGAACAAGCTGTAAGTGAATGAGTCACTATAGGTGTGTCTTGAGACACCAACATCAATTTTATTGATGGATAAAGCAGAAGTAATGTCAACAACTGTCACATGTAACATTGTATGATCAAGAGATATTGATTGATGGATAAAACGAGAAGTAATGTCAACAACTGTTACATGTAACATTGTATGATCAAGAGATATTGACTTGGATACCCAGGTTGAGTAAATAGACAGTATGTCCACAACTGCATCATTAACCTTTTGACAAGGATGGATAAATCATTGATTTGAGACTCCATGCACACTGAAAACTTCTAAATTTTCTGTACATTTAGAGCAGTGCTTTTAGTGTGCACAAACAGAATTGAGAACATCAAGTATCAATAGATCAGCAACATTGGTCAGTAGAACATTATAAGACTGTACTCAAGACATGATTATCTGCTGGAATACAACATACATTTCATCAATGAATACATTCATCCACTGCAGATATATTCATTTGACTGAAGATACTTATACCATATTTTGTGTTCGTTGGTTCATATAATACTTTAATATAGAATTCAACTTGTCTGTTTGTGAGAGATCGGCAGACGAGTTCATAATGTTTTAATGACATGGCAAAATGTCTGAAATATAAATTTTAAAAATAATATGGAGAAAGTAGCGCTTGGATTACTGTTCTGTTGAGACACCAGTGAATTTTCAAGCACATGGACATCAGAAGATGACACATCTGATGGGAAGGAGAATAAAAATACAGTCCCATAATGTCAAACATTTTTGTACAGAAAAGGTATGATTTAAATTTTGCCATTAGCCAAATAAAAGTTAATTGCATATCCTTTACAGGACTTTGCGAATCAACCATAGGTTTTTAATGCTGTTTGTGATTTTGCTAGGCATTATTACGTTCAGTAGTTTGTCACTGCTTTCTGAACAGGTGGTGCCATCGCCCTTTTGTAAAAATCCACGCAAAACAATTTGCAACCAAACTGTCCACAGTGTGATTCGAACTCAGAACGTCGGGTTAATAGACCGAGTCACTATCCCCTAAGCCACACACGCCACCATTAGCCAATTACCTATATGAAACTAGAAGCTAATTTGTTGGGTTTTTTTGGTGTGGGAACTTTGATGAATTTTGTGACAATAATTTGTTTGTCTATTTAAACATAATTAACAAATTCAAGCAAATATATTGTAAACAAATACAAGAATAAATCAGTTAATCATCTTTAATATCCCTAGCAACTGGTTGCTATGTCAAAGTTATATTTTCTTGTTGTTTGGGAGACAATACTCATGAGATGTCTTATTGATTTTTTGTAGTCTCTATGTTTTTGATTTCTAGTTGTTGTTCTCAGTCTCTTTTTGTGATTTTCTAGTTGGCTGCAATGTTCCAACAGTCTGTATATCTATATTTTTAGTTGTATATTCAACAGTCTGTATATTATATTTCTAGTTGGCTGCAATATTCCAACAGTCTGTATATCTATATATTTTCTAGTTGGCTGCAATGTTCCAACAGTCTGTATATCTATATATTTTCTAGTTGGTGCAATGCTCCAAAGTCTGTATATCTATATATTTTCTAGTTGGCTGCAATGTTCCAAGTCTGTATATCTATATATTTTCTAGTTGGATGCAATGCTCCAAGTCTGTATATCTATATATTTTCTAGTTGGCTGCAATATTCCAACAGTCTGTATATCTATATATTTTCTAGTTGGATGCAATGTTCCAACAGTCTGTATATCTATATATTTTCTAGTTGGCTGCAATGTTCCAACAGTCTGTATATCTATATATTTTCTAGCTGATATATGTATATGTTACGCTATCCTAGCTAAAATTCTTCAGTCTGTCAAGCACAACATAAATAACAAAATATTTTTTGTCACGATATCCTAGTTGCCACGGATAGCGTGACCTAGCTGCATCAGATAGCGTGACCTAGCTGCCTCGGATAGCGTGACCAAAAATACTTTGGTCATACAACAGTGGTTTGGAAGCTAACATATGGTATTACTGGAGTAGGAGTGTACATATAATTTGTAATCAACTAACAGAAACACATACCAACTAACAGACACACATACCAGAGGTCCAAGATTGTGTAGAAATGATTCATTATGTTCTGCTGCAATAATGAGAGGCTCTGTACTGGCCATATGCCGAAACAGCTTACATACCTGTAAAGGTTAACAATACTATTAAATTATGTCACACAATACAGATAGTATTACAACCAGTAGAACAAAGTATATAAAACATCTGACAAATGTCTGTACAATAAAGTATATAAAACAGCTGACAAATGTCTGTACAATAAAGTATATAAAACATCTGACAAATGTCTGTACAATAAAGTATATAAAACATCTGACAAGTGTCTGTACAATAAAGTATATAAAAAAGCTAACAAATGTCTGTACAAAAACGTATATAAAACATCTAACAAATGTCTGTACAATAAAGCTGACAGTATACATGACATGTGTCACTCAGTTACAGCAATCTTTATGTTTAAAATTGATCAAATCTGTCAAATAACTAGCCCCAGTGAATAGAAAAACCTTAGAGAACTCTTAAACGAATTTCATTTTGCAGATGATCAGGCAATCATATCAACAACAGAGAAACAGCTACAGCAATACATTAACAGACTACAATTAACATGCAATTAATACAATATGAAAATAAAAACTGAGAAAATCGAAGTAATGACATTCACCAGAGAGGAAAACACTACCAATATCTCCATTGACAGACTTGTTGATTAAAACAAGTCAAAGATTTTACGTACTTAGGGAGCACCTTTTCAGCAAATGGAAGAATAACTAACAAAGTCCAACGTAGATGCAATAAAGCAAATCAAATCATAGGACAAATGGTCTGTGTGTTGCCAGGGTTCACAAGGGGAGCAAAGAATAGTAACACTGCGATTTATAAGGCATTTTGTAAGAGGCAACTGATGTAGGGGCATAGTGAAGCTACCAGAGTAAATAAAAAGCATTTCAGAAATTGGATGTGCAAGATAATTCTAGATGTTTGTCTAACCTCCTCTAACTGTTCCTGATGTTCAGAGAATTTGACAGTCAGCTCTTCGACTCTATCCAATTCTCCAGCCACACCTGATACTCTTAATGACTTGAGTAGACCTTCATCATCGTTTTGTCTAAACAGATCTGAAGCTTGACTCATGGCTGTACCTAACAGCTGAAATAATGTCATATCATACAGTTTATAAATGTTCCCACATTCACTACACACAAGCATTCACTACATACAGGCAACAATCATATTCACTACACACAGACATCATTCACTAAACACAGACCACATTCACTACACACAGACCACGTTCACTACACACAGACCACGTTCACTACACACAGACAACAATCACATTTACTCATAAGATAATCAGAAAGATAAGAATAACATTGGCACAGCTGACAAGCATAAAGTGCCTCATGCTCACATGATGTCTTGCTTGCAAAGCTGACAAACATAAGGTGTCTCATGCTCACAAGATATGTCTTGCTTGCACAGCTGACAAACATAAGGTGCCTCATGCTCACATATGTCTTGCTTGCACAGCTGACAAACATAAGGTGCCTCATGCTCACATGATATGTTTTGCTTACATATCCTTCTTACACATATGTTATCATGATCACAAGAGAATGGTGTGACATATAATTGTTTCATTGATCTCACCTGCTTTCGTAAAATCTTGGATGACTCTAAAGTTTTGATGATGGCAGTCTCTAGATCCTGGGTGGGAGTGCGAGCATCCCTGCAGTTCTAGTTAAGATAAGAGAAACAGTGAGCATGTTGACAAACACAACAACAAGCTGGAACACAATTTCTTTAACATAATAGATACACAACAACAGAGGAAGAAATGTCAATTAGATTTGGCAATAAATAATTTCTATGTTTGAAGACACAAGAAATGGGAACAGAATGTTTGAAGACAGAAGAAGAATGTGAATAACAAATATAAGAATGTATGAGATATGACTTAAATAAATCATGAACATGTGTCACGACAAGTGACACATGTACCAGTGCAAAACCTTCTTAAGTCTTGTGAATATTCTCTCTATCAATCTTGGCAAAACAAGTAATTACAAAGTACTGTAGTTTTACAAATTACAAAAACAATGACAAAATACAGCAACGTTTCGACCAACAAGGCCTTTATCAACAAACGAACAAACAGGAGTGACAAATTAAAATGAAACACAAATGGACGACCAAATACAAACGTATCTAAGGATTTACTGCAGTTCCATATATATATACTCATCAATCTTGCACATCTATACAGCTGCAGAGCTTTGATTGGTGACTTCTAATTGATTTGGTGTCAATCTCTGATACTTATATCAATCTCGATATCAAATGACATCATATCTTCAGTATTCACACACACACAATCATATCATCATCATCATCAAATAGCTTGTCCTGAGCAGAACTTTGCCAAGCCAACAGTCCTCCGGAATTTCTCTCCCTCATAGGCCAGGTGTCCTGCCTCTGCAGCCGTCATGTTCAAACCGTCAGTTACATCCTGAATCCATCTTCTCCGTGGTCTTCCTCTTCTTCTCTTTGCTGGTATGCCTCCTTCCATGATGGTCTTCTCCAGCCCTCTGTGTGTTTTTATATGTCCAAAATATCTAAATTTTCTCTTTCTTATTTGTAGCATCAGCCAGTTTTCTTTGAATTTGAGTTTTTTAGGATAGATCTAATTGTTCTCTTCTCTGTCCATGATATACGGAGGACTCTTCTGTAACACTTATATTCCAAAACACACATGTTTTGCCACTGCCTTATTAAATGTCCAAGCTTCACACCCATACGACAAACATATATCTATCTATATATAAAGGAAAGTTGTTCTCATGATGTGTGTATATCTGTTCCCTTTATTTAACCTATTTCTCGACATGCTACGAACTTGAAATTTGGCAAGCTATCGTAGTGTGGACAATGTAAAAATTATAAAACTGAACTATTGTTATTTCTTTACACCTTAAAATTGTACTTAATTACAAACATGTCACAAAAGAGTTAAAAAAAATCACAGAAAAATGTAATTGTTTCATTGCACAAAATGTTTGCATACTAGCTTCCTGATTGTGATATTATAATTTCAAACAATGCAAGTAGAATTAATCTATCCTAGTGATGCCACAGACCACACCTCTGGAGACAAGGGAGGAAAAATGTCAGTATAATCATACCAAATTAAATATACTATTACCTACCTTAATAAAACTTCCTTATACTTTCTCTTACAGAATGTTATCACAATATGTCAACCAATAAGCAAAACTTATACGTGTAAACACGTTCTCTAAAGGTTATCACAATATGTCAACCAATAAGCAAAACTTATATATGTAAACACGTTCTCTAAAGGTTATCACAATATGTCAACCAATAAGCAAAACTTATACGTGTAAACACGTTCTCTAAAGGTTATCACAATATGTCAACCAATAAGCAAAACTTATATGTGTAAACTCTCTTTCCTTTCTCCCCCCTCCCAACAATATTTTACATACCAGATTTTGTCCAAGGAGAAGCATATTTTGAAGATCATCTCGCAGGTTGTCTGACAACTGGACAATTTTTTCTCTAGCCTCATGTGATGTGTAATATGAGTCTGTAAACTCTTCCACAGTCTCCTTGACACTCTCAAAAGCACTCAGCAAATGCTCTTCCACAGCAGGCCCAATCATGGTGACTCTGGTCAGGTCTACCTGGTCCTATTTCATGTTCAGCATTTATTACTCAAGTACACAAACATCAAATTCTACTGACAAGTTAGCAGAAATCTGAGTTTATCTCTTGTTGTCAACATAAATATAATAGTATATGAACGAAATAAATAAATATAATAGTATCAAATGCTACCTTTCAAAGTACACAGACACTGCTCAATTGTTACTTATGGTGATATGAGTTTTCAGACATGAGTAACAACAACATATGTTCTCAAATACGGAAGAACAAATTTCATATGATAGAAAATATTGTATAAAGAAGAAACATTAAATTTGATAGTAACACATTTAAATATAGGTAGAAACACATTTAAATAAGGTAGAAACAGATCTTAAATAAGGTAGAAACACATTTAAATAAGGTAGGAAACAGATCTTAAATATGGTAGAAACACATTTAAATAAGGTAGGAAACAGATCTTAAATATGGTAGAAACACATTTAAATAAGGTAAAACAGATCTTAAATATGGTAGAAACACATTTAAATAAGGTAGAAAGATATAGGTGACCTTAATAGTAGAAACAATTTAAATAAGGTAGAAAAATGAACCTTCAATAGGTAGAAACACATTTAAATAAGGTCAGAAATAAACAAATACAAGATAGAAATAGACCTTCAATAAGGTATGCAGTTATATTGCGGGTGCAGAAAGCTGAATTTTGTCGTGATTGATGTTCCCTTCGACAAGAATTGAAATTCAAGTGATGAACAGTTTGTGTTGCTACATTACGGACGCCATATGCATTTTATGCGGAGCAGGTTGCTTTTTTGTGGCGGTACGCGCTGTTTCATTCTGGAATTAGTTCACACAGGAAACATTTCACAGTTTGTTAGCATTTCGTGTGATTTTCATTGACACAGGAACGGAGCAGTTATGGGGTGACCCGTTGCAGTGAAGTTGGAACCGTACTTATGAACTATGAAGAAACACACATAGTAGACTAAGTAGAAATGCTGATCCTCACATTTAGAATGAAATGGTTCCAACAACGTTTAGTCATGTATTTAAATGACAGATGATTCTAATGAATAATTGTTGTACACCTTTTATTGTATTTAGTACAGATTAAGTTTTAATATCAATTTAGAAGAATAAATAATACCACTGATGGATAAAGAAAATAAGTGTTCCTACACTGAACTGGAACTGTCTGTTCAGCTCCTTCAAAGTTCAAATAATATGTTGGCCGGTTTCTCAAAGCAGAATCAACTTTGATGTGTATTTATTTAAAGGGATGAGCTGAGGTGTCAGTGCTCTCTCCAATGATACAGCAAAAGGTGGGATTAGGGGGGATGTAGAATAGTTGCAAAATAAAAGAGAAGCGAGAACAGAGTAGACATGGGAGTGAGAAAATAAAACTGAAACATAGTTATTCAGAAATTTTTTGAAAAATTCTGATTAACATTAAAGTCGGTGGAGTAAAATAGGGCATCAGAAATGTATAACAAGGTTGCCATGTTGTACAGCACTGGTATGTCATTATTCTTTATCTAATATTATACTCACCACTCTACGCTGTTATATGTCATTATTCTATATCTAACATTATACTCACCTCTCTACGCTGTTATATGTTATCATTCTATATCTAACATTATACTCACCTCAAAATCACAAAAAGCTTTGCTTGCTGTTGGGTGTGTCCAAGATAACCCAATGCCAGAGTCTCCATTGACAACTGGTCCACCTTCAGCTGGAACCTGCTCTGGCCCTCCTTGTACAATAACATGCTGAATCAAATCAAGTGCCTGACGGATCATAGCAAACACACCCTGGCGGGTCCGTCGTGCACTGGAACAATCTGGATGTCGCAGACAAGTCTGAAACAAAACAATTCTGTTGTAGGTATGCTCATAATTGGACGAAATCTTGAGATACAAACTCATATTATTCTAGATAAGAAAGCAATGTATACAAGATCAAATCTTGAGCATACAACTCTCATATTATTCTAGATAAGAAAGCAATGCATACAGATTTTAAGTCTTTAGATATCAACTCAATATCTAATACACAAAGCATATTATACAGACTTAAACTTAATACAACTCAATTACTAATCACAATTATAACTAAAAATCTTAATACAACTATATACTATTCACAAAAAAGCAAATTTCAAACACAACATAATACTTATATACAACTCAATAATTCTAACACAAATACAATAACTACAATGAAATTCTTGAGATGAATCATCATGTCTAATAAAAGCATTATACAAGATGAAATTCTTCAACTGAATGTATATTAGTCATGCTATAATAAGTAAGCTAATTGTCATACCAATGAAATTTAATTAACTCTATATTATTCTGTATTAATCCAAGTTGGCATACAGTGTATTAATTCTTGGTTATTATAACTCATTTGTTATTTAATATTAACTTAGTTGATAAGATTAAATTCATTGAGTTATTTAACTCATTGTTATTCTGATAAAGCTGCATACAGTGTAAATCTATTGAATTTAACTCATATTATTCTATTAAAGTAATGCTATAGATGAACTTGATGATTAACTCATATTATTTAGATAAGAAGCAATGCATCAAGATGAAATCTTGAGATACAACTCATATTATTCTAGATAAGAAAGCAATGTATACAAGATGAAATCTTGAGATACAACTCATATTATTCTAGATAAGAAAGCAATGCATACAAGATGAAATCTTGAGATACAACTCATATTATTCTAGATAAGAAAGCAATGCATACAAGATGAAATCTTGAGATACAACTCATATTATTCTAGATAAGAAAGCAATGTATACAAGATGAAATCTTGAGATACAACTCATATTATTCTAGATAAGAAAGCAATGCATACAAGATGAAATCTTGAGATACAACTCATATTATTCTAGATAAGAAAGCAATGCATACAAGATGAAATCTTGAGATACAACTCATATTATTCTAGATAAGAAAGCAATGTATACAATTTCTAGTCTCAAGTATCTCACCACCACAACTTATTACCACAACTTACAACATATAACTACAACACAACCACAACTTATTACCACAACTACAACCACAACATTACCACAACTACAACATATAACTACAACTTACAACCACAACTTATTACCACAACTTACAACCACAACTTATTACCACAACTTACAACATATAACTACAACACAACCACAACTTATTACCACAACACAACATATAACTACAACTTACGCCCGAGTGGTTACCAGGCCCAAATTGGGTGTAAAGAATAGAACCACTGTTACCTGCCACGCATGTCGTAGAGGCGACTAAGGAGGTTTGGCTGAAATCGGATGCATGTGTCCTAAGCGTATAGAAGTCTATGCGTTTAGGGGCCTATCAAACCAATATGCAACGTATACACGTTCTTGGCAAAGATCAAACATATCACAAGAGTGATTAAAATTGGTCATAAGGCTAACGCAAGAAGAAGAAGAAGACTACAACTTACAACCACAACTTACAATCACAACTTATAACTACAACTTATACCACACTTATAACTACAACTTACAACCACAACTTACAACCACAACTTACAATCACAACTTATAACTACAACTTATAACTACAACTTACAACCACAACTTCTAACCACAACTTACAACTTCTAACCAAAACTTACAACCACAACTTATAACCACAACTTACTACCACATAACTTACTTCACTGAACCATTCTTGCTCCAGATGAATCATCACTGTCTAATAATTTCAAGCCAGTTCCATACAAGAGACAAATTTCTTTTTCAAATCCCCATGAATGTATACTCTTGTGAGTCCACTGTGTGGCTGATAATAATGTTAGGTTGCTAATTGTCAGTAGCCCAATAAATTAATTTAATCTCTAGTTGGTTATTTGTTATTTAATCTCAAGTTGGTTATTTAATCTCTAGTTGGTTATTTAATCTAGTTAGAGTTATTTATTATTTAATCTCTTGTTGGTTATTTGTTATTTAATCTCTAGTTGGTTATTTAATCTCTAGTTGGTTATTTGTTATTTAATCTCTAGCTGGTTATTTAATCTCTAGTTGGTTATTTAATCTCTAGTTGGTTATTTAATCTCTAGTTAGTTATTTAATCTCTAGTTGGTTATTTAATCTCTAGTTGGATATTTGTTATTTAATCTCTAGTTGGTTATTTAATCTGTACTTGGTTATTTGTTATTTAATCTCTAGTTGGTTATTTGTTATTTAATCTCTAGTTGGTTATTTGTTATTTAATCTCTAGTTGGTTATTTAATCTCTAGTTGGTTATTTAATCTCTAGTTGGTTATTTGTTATTTAATCTCTAGTTGGTTATTTGTTATTTAATCTCTAGCTGGTTATTTGTTATTTAATCTCTAGTTGGTTATTTGTTATTTAATCTCTAGTTGGTTATTTGTTATTTAATCTCTAGTTGGTTATTTGTTATTTAATCTCTAGCTGGTTATTTAATCTCTAGTTGGTTATTTGTTATTTAATCTCTAGTTGGTTATTTGTTATTTAATCTCTAGTTAGTTATTTAATCTAGTTAGTTATTTAATTCAGTTGGTTATTTAATCTCTAGTTGTTTATTTAATTCTAGTTAGGTATTTGTTATTTAATCTCTAGTTGGTTATTTAATTCTAGTTAGTTATTTGTTATTTAATCTCTAGTTAGTTATTTAATCTCTAGTTAGTTATTTAATCTCACTGGTTATTTAATCTAGTTTATATTAATTCTAGTTGGTTATATTAATCTCTAGTTGGTTCATTTGTTAGTATTATCTCTAGTTGGTTTGTCTTTGACGCTGTTAATACCACCATTTCTAATAAAGTCTGCATACATGGCAGTTTGTAGATATCTAATTCCTAATTTGTTCCTTGTGCATATCTTCCGATAAGTTTGGCTTATGATGGTACTGCGCTAAATCTGTGAAGATGCCCTAAATCTGTTATTCCATTTGTCTTGTGAGGATCTATTGCACCATTGTTAGCATAGCTGATCTTCCTACATTTGTTTCGTTAGCATTCTACGGACATGCATCCGATTTGCTAAACCTATATCCTATATATCGATGGCAGTACAGTGGTCTCTATTCTTATATACCCAATTTAGTGTAACCACTGAGGGGTTATTTAATACAAATATTTTCTAAGGTATGCGCTATCACTGACTTGCAAGATGCAAACATCATTGTATTTCTCAAACGCTCTAGAGATCCTATCTGGCCTATGTTTGTCACTCTTAGATCTGAATGATTACATTTTCTTAAACAGATATTCATGACATAAATTCATAGCTTTCTAAAACTATATATTGTTGATTTTCAAAGCTAATATCTAATATATACTACATTTGTCTAAAGCTAATATCTAATATACTACATTTGTCTAAAGCTAATATCTAATATCCCTACATTTGTCTAAAGCTAATATCTAATATACTACATTTGTCTAAAGTTAATATCTAATATACACTACATTTGTCTAAAGCTAATATCTAATATACTACATTTGTCTAAAGCTAATATCTAATACACTACATTTGTCTAAAGTTAATATCTAATATACTACATTTGTCTAAAGCTAATATCTAATATACTACATTTGTCTAAAGCTAATATCTAATATACTACATTTGTCTAAAGCTAATATCTAATATACACTACATTTGTCTAAAGCTAATATCTAATATACTACATTTGTCTAAAGCTAATATCTAATATACTACATTTGTCTAAAGCTAATATCTAATACACTACATTTGTCTAAAGCTAATATATAATATACTACATTTGTCTAAAGCTAATATCTAATATACTACATTTGTCTAAAGCTAATATCTAATATACACTACATTTGTCTAAAGCTAATATCTAATATACTACATTTGTCTAAAGCTAATATCTAATATACACTACATTTGTCTAAAGCTAATATCTAATATACTACATTTGTCTAAAGCTAATATCTAATATACTACATTTGTCTAAAGCTAATATCTAATATACACTACATTTGTCTAAAGCTAATATCTAATATACTACATTTGTCTAAACCTAATATCTAATATACTACATTTGTCTAAACCTAATATACACTACATTTGTCTAAAGCTAATATCTAATATACTACATTTGTCTAAAGTTAATATCTAATATACACTACATTTTCTAAAGCTAATATCTAATATCCCTACATTTATCTAAAGCTAATATCTAATATACTACATTTGTCTAAAGCTAATATCTAATATACACTACATTTGTCTAAAGCTAATATCTAATACACTACATTTGTCTAAAGCTAATATCTAATATACTACATTTGTCTAAACCTAATATCTAATATACTACATTTGTCTAAACCTAATATACACTACATTTGTCTAAAGCTAATATCTAATATACTACATTTGTCTAAAGCTAATATCTAATATACACTACATTTGTCTAAAGCTAATATCTATATACACTACATTTATCTAAAGCTAATATCTAATATACTACATTTGTCTAAAGCTAATATCTAATATACATTACATTTGTCTAAAGCTAATATCGATATACATTACAAGAGAAAATGTCTAAAAGACACATCAGATGTGTAGAAGCATTACAATACTTCAGTTAGATGAGATTATGAACATACTTCAAGGAGTACAAAACAAAGATATATTTAGTTTATACCGGAAGTTTATTTAAGAATAAAATATACTACTTAAGCCTGTTACATATGGATTAATTAAACACATTTTCTTCTGCTGGGTACAATAGATTTTAGTCATGATGTTATTGAGCTTAAAGTGTGCAAATTTGAAAGCATAATAAAGTCTGTACTGACATTTTGTCTGTCTCCAGACAGATGAGCAAGCTCCACCATATCCTTGCCAAATTGGCTGAAAGCTGTGACAAAGTCTGTAAAACTATTCACCTGCTCAACCTGGTAGAGACTCATCATGACCTGAACAGCAGAAGAAAGCAAATACATATCAGATACAGATAGGAAAAAGACCTTTGTAGAACAGAACAATAATAGATATCAAATACAGACATGAAAAACAGATGACCTTCTGTAGAACAGAACAAAAACAGATACCAAATACAGACATGAAAACAAATGACTTTCTGTAGAACAGAACAAAAAAACAATACCAAATACAGAACATGAAAACAAAATGACTTTCTGTACAGAACAAAACAGATACAAATACAGACATGAACAGATGACTTTCTGTAGAACAGAACACAAACAGATACCAAATACAGACATGAACAATAGATAGCAAATACAGACATGAACAACAGATGACCTTCTGTAGAACAGAACAAAAACAGATACCAAATACAGACATGAACAAGAGATAGCAAATACAGACATGAACAAGAGATACCAAATACAGACATGAACAAGAGATAGCAAATACAGACATGAACAACAGATGACCTTCTGTAGAACAGAACAGATAGCAAATCTTCTTCTTCTTCTCTTCCACAATTTACTTCTTTATAGAAGTGTTGGTGGTGAAACGTAGTGATCTTGCATGTGCTTGTTTTAAGGCACTTTGTAAGATGATATTCATTTTCGTAAGGCTGTTCTTGATGCCGTCGCTCCATCTTTGCATGGTCTTCCTCTTGCCTTGTACTCATTATACTTTTTCTGTGTGGCTCTCTGTGGTAGGCGATACCAGGGCATTCTGGTCAGGTGTCCAAACCATTTAATCTGTTGTTCTTTTATGAATTGCATGACTGGTTTCACATCCAGTCTCCTTCTGATTTCTTCATTTCTAATTTTGTCGCTATTGTCACACCTGCAGCTCTTCTAAGACACCTCATCTCTGTCGTTATGATTTTTCCCTCATTAGCTGCTGTTATTGGCCATGTTTGACACTGGTAACATAATGTTGGCCAGAAAATCATTCTTATGAGATTTGCTTTAGTTGTTACAGAGGACCTTCTGTAGAACAGAACAGATAGCAAATACAGACATGAAAAACAGATGACCTTCTGTAGAACAGAACAAAAACAGATACCAAATACAGACATGAGAACAGATGACTTTCTGTAGAATCAAAGAGGAAAATAGATACCAAATACAAAAATAGATACCAAATACAGACATGAGAACAGATGACTTTCTGTAGAACTGAAGAGGAAAATAGATACCAAATACAGACATGAAAAAAGATGACCTTCTGTAGAACTGAAGAGGAAAATAGATACCAAATACAGACATGAAAAAAAGATGACCTTCTGCTTGATTGATAGGACCGTCATCATTGCACTTCATGAACATCACAAGATAAACATCCCAAGATGAACATAACAACGAGATGAACATAATGATGAGATGATCTAGATGAACATCACGAGATAAACATCCTAGATGACAGAGATGAACATAACAACGAGATGAACATAATGAGATGAACGTAATGAAATGAACATGACAAGATGAACATAACGACGGATGAACACTAGATAACATCGAGATGAACATAACTAGATGAACATAACAACGAGATGAACATACGAGATGAGCGATTGAGATGAACATGCGAGATAAACATGACGAGATAAACATGACTAGATGAACATGACTAGATGAACATAACTAGATGAACATACAAGATGAACATAACTAAGAAGATACAAGATGAACATACTGAGATGAACATAACTAGATGAACATAATGAGATGAACATAACTAGATGAACATGATGAGATAAACATGACTAGATGAACATGACTAGATGAACATAACTAGATGAACATAACTAGATGAACATGACAAGATGAACATAACTAGATGAACATAACTAGTTCATAAGATACGGTTCCAACTTCACTGCAACGGGTCACCCCATAATTGCTCCGTTCCTGTGCCAATGAAAATCATACGAAATGCTAACAACTGTGAAATGTTTCCTGTGTGAACTAATTCCAGAATGAAACAACAGGAAATACCGCAACATGAAACTACAACCTGTTCGATCAAAAGTCATGATGGCCGTCGCTAATGTAGCAAACAAAACTGTCATCACTGAATTGCAATTTGGCTGAAGGAACATCAATCAGACAAAATCCAGATCGACCTCGAAATAACTGCATCAAGAGATTGAAGATTAGTTCCTAACCAACTGTCAGCCATTTTTGAATACACACTAACACACAACAAACGCACGGTTGACACAGCAGAAAGCATTCCATGTAACATTCATAGCTCACAGCGTTGCTCAAGCACTAACTCAGTAGCTCGCAAACTAAATTGGAAAATACCCGACCAAACATGGCGAAATGCGCTAGCAAAGTCGTGTTCAGAATCAAACAGTTCTGACTCTGAATGGCCCTCTCGCATTCCGCCATTGCTGGCCAGGAACATAACTAGATGAGCATGACGAGATGAGCATGACAAGATGAGCATGACGAAATGAATATAACGAAATGAACATCACAAGATGAACATCATAAGATAAGTTCTCCTCACCTTATCTTTACTGGACAGTAGCTGTTTGACGACAATTCTGTCAGCCAGAAGCAACACTTTGGTAATGGCAGAAAGAAGCTGACGAGCTGCTCTCACCATCGCAGTCTTGTCTGCTGCAGTACTAGCTGAGTCATCAGTGTGTAAACGTATGCAAGTTAGACGCTGAATAGTTGATCCTTGAAAGCAAAGAAAGCATATTAGTACTTGGATAGCAGAGATGTCATAGTAGTACTTGGATAGCACATATGTCATAGTAGTACTTGGATAGCAAGATGTCATAGTAGTACTTGGATAGCACAGATGTATTACTGTATGATGTCAGAGTACTTGGATAGCACATATGTCATAGTAGTACTTGGATAGCAGAGATGTCATAGTAGTACTTGGATAGCAGAGATGTCATAGTAGTACTTGGATAGCAAGATGTCGTAGTAGTACTTGGATAGCACAGATGTCATAGTAGTACTTGGATAGCACAGATGCCATAGTAGTACTTGGATAGCAGAGATGTCATAGCTTCTATGTTAGTCTATCATTGAATATCTATCTACGATATAGGTAGGTTTGTCTTCTCTTAGCAGTTCATTTATTTTAATGACACCAGTGTTTTGTTTAAGAGAGTAAAGAGTGTAGTGTTGCATTTATCTGTGTTGATGGTGACATACCATCTGTTTGTCCGTAAGTTTAGGGAATCTATCCATAGCTATTTCTATCAGTTTTCTTGGTACTGCTGCATACTCATTTGTCAGTTGTCACCAAGATTCTCATAACAAATGATTTCTCCACATAACATGAACGAAACACCTGGTCTGTCTACATCTAGTATCTCTAATCAATTTGTAGTTTTCATTTGTTTCTTAAACCTTAGAACACGGCCTCCGATATTTAGGATTTAAAATATAAACGTTGCATACCCCGATATATCGGCCTGAGAATATTTTAAAATTATTTGTTGGTATTTGAAAATAAATTATGTACAAATGTGACGTCAAACACAACCCATTTGTTTTACATAGGCAAGAAGGCGGACGCTGTTGTGTGATATTTTTTGGTACTGATAAGGTAATTAGTTAGGTATTGTCTTGTTGAAAAGATATTCTGAAAATTTTGGAAATGGTCACTCTAAAAGTATAACAACAGAGCAAGTTGTTGAACTCGTTTTGAATGAATCTGAAGAGGAGTTAGAATGTGATTATTCTGATATGGATATTGAAAGTGAGTTAGATGATCATTGAGATGGCGGAGAATTGTTTTAATTGATTGATATTCAAGCTATATATTCAATCTAGAGAAAAATTGACATATACAGGAGTATTCGCGGCAGTGTCCACATATTATATCTAATCAATTTTAAAGTTTCGTATTCTGGAAATAGATAATAAGCAGGAGTAACAGAGATGATGGGGTAAGTCAATAGCAAATTATAGAGCACTTAATTGTGCTAAATTATTGTGTTTTTAATATAACTCTGATATGGGCTGTTTTTGCTCAGGAGAAGGGATTTTTAAGATACAGGTGGCCAGGGTTCAAAGGGTTAAAGGACTGTCACATTCATTTTTCTGTTCAACCATGGTATTCTTTATATTTTCCTCAGAAAGCACATCCCCACTGCCCTTAGATATTTGTCAGCTTGTCCATGTTTCGCAAGCATACAGTAGCATAGGTTCTATATAGCAAATAAACACTCTCTCACTGCAACTGACAGCTTTTTATTGGTGAGGATGTTTTTGCTATCTTACAAAAGGCTGTCTTTGCCATGGTGATTCTTGTTCCAAAGTCTTCAGGGCATCTTCCAACAGATGTTAAGACTGTTCCAAGATAGGTGTACAACTACACCAGTTTTAGAGTGTTCCCATTTACTTGTATGTTAGATTGTAATATTTCTTTCTTCTTGGAGATTGTCCTAGTCTCAGTGACATTATGTAGACAATCAAACACAATGTCACAAGTGTAGTTCTATGCTTCTTCTTTGTGTTCGTTCTTTCGACCAATTTTAATCACTCTTTGTGATATGTTTGATCTTTGCCAAGAATGTGTATACGTTGCACATTGGTTTGGTAGGCCCATAAACGCATAGATTTCTACCGTTTAGGACGCGTGCATCAATTTCAGCCAAACCTCCTTAGTCGCCTCTTATGACATGCGTGGCAGGTAACAGTGGTTCTATTCTTTACACTCAAAATTTGAGCACCAGTAACCACTCGGGCAGAGTTCTGTGCTGACACAAACAATCTAGCACAATGTACACAAGTGTAGTTCTATGGTCACACAGACAATCTAGCACAATGTACACAAATGTGGTTCTATGCTAACACAGACAATCTAACACAATGTACACAAGTGTAGTTCTATGTTGACACAGACAATCTAGCACAATGTACACAAGTGTAGTTCTATGCTGACACAGACAATCTAGCACAATGTACACAAGTGTAGTTCTATGCTGACACAGACAATCTAGCACAATGTACACAAGTGTAGTTCTATGCTGACACAGATAATCTAGCACAATGTACACAAGTGTAGTTCTATGCTGACACAGACAATCTAGCACAATGTACACAAGTGTAGTTCTATGCTGACACAGACAATCTAGCACAATGTACACAAGTGTAGTTCTATGCTGACACAGACAATCTAGCACAATGTACACAAGTGTAGTTCTATGCTGACACAGACAATCTAGCACAATGTACACAAGTGTAGTTCTATGCTGACACAGACAATCTAGCACAATGTACACAAGTCTAGTTCTATGCTGACACAGACAATCTAGCACAATGTACACAAGTGTAGTTCTATGCTGACACAGACAATCTAGCACAATGTACACAAGTGTAGTTCTATGCTGACACAGACAATCTAGCACAATGTACACAAGTGTAGTTCTATGCTGACACAGACAATCTAACACAATGTACACAAGTGTAGTTCTATGCTGACACAGACAATCTAGCACAATGTACACAAGTGTAGTTCTATGTTGACACAGACAATCTAGCACAATGTACACAAGTGTAGTTCCATGGTCACACAAACAATCTAACACAATGTACACAAGTGTAGTTCTATGCTGACACAATCTAACACAATGTTCACAAGTGTAGTTCTATGGCCACACACACAATGTACACAAGTGTAGTTCTATGCTGACACAGACAATCTAACACAATGTACACAAGTGTAGTTCTATGGTCACACAGACAATCTAGCACAATGTACACAAGTGTAGTTCTATGGTCACACAGACAATCTAACACAATGTACACAAGTGTAGTTCTAGACTAATTGAATCAGATTTCTAAACACAAGTTTACCTGCCATTCGTGCATCATGACATGCCAAACACATGTCAGCTTTGATATCTACATTTTCCTCAGCTAGAGACTGACCAACTGAGACAAAACGATCAACTGCAGAACTCACTGCCACTCCAACTCTCTCCAGTGCTCTCTGCTGTTTCTCGGTGAGCCGTGTACGTTCCTTGTGATTGACTAATGTAGTGATCTGGAATGTAAAGTAATCTTATCTCTAAGCAAAAGACATTTTCTCTTCAGTTTGAATTATTCAAAATCTGTATTTGACTGTGATTTCCTTCTTTGTTCATCCTGAACATGGTCTTCATCTTCTTCCTCCTCCAATGTTTTCACACATCGACTTGCATACTTCTAAAGTAGTTAGTGGTCAACCAGAGTCTATGTACATCTCTCTATAGCTTGTATTGGATTGACTTGAGGGTTGGCCTTGTGTGTTTCCTGTTCATTATATGTTGGGTGCTCTAGTAGGTTGTGTGTCTCTGTCAACTTGCTGGTGTCACATGTGCATATGTCAGTACGGCATATTTTGCACTTGTTAAACAACTGGTATCTCAACCTATTGTGCCCAGCATGTAGACGGAAGATGACAACCTGTTCTTCTCTACTGAGTTGGTAGTAGGCATTATCTTTTTCTTAACTTGGGTGATGTCTTGCCCATTTGTTTTTGTAAAAAATTTGTATCTGCGCGTTCGCCTCCTCATATGTCGTACTTGTGTCTGTCCGTAGTAGACATTATGGCTTCTGCTGCGGCTTTTAGAGCCTCGGCCTGTGCTCTGTAGTTGCTGGAGAACCTTCCTATCATTATTGCTAGCTTTCTATGTTCCATATTACTGAGTACTATGAGTGCTTCCCTTCACCATTTTCAGTTACATTTGTTGCAGACCCATCTGTGTACACATGGTTCCATCTGCTGTTTGAGAAGTGTTCTTCTATGTAATCAGTGGCCAGGAATATCTTTCTTTGCTTGTCTGGTAGTTTATGCCTGTTATCCCTGTGTTGTTCTCATTTAGCTCTGGGAATTTCTTTTTCATTCCTCCATGTCTGCCCTGTTGTGATTTATCTGAGTGGTTCGGGTGTTATTTCTGTCCATGATTATTTTTTTTTTATCATTATCTTGTTTGTTGTTGCAAAGTTGGTTCATTTTAATCTTCCCCTTTTGTAGCCTATTCCTTGGACTATACTTGTGTAATGCCCACCTGCCCAGCGTGTTCGTAGTGCGTTGGACGATGAGTGACAAGCCCCCTGTGACTGCGGTTCAATGTCGCAGGCTGGCAGAAAAGCCCCAGGTTCTCCAGATTTACGGTGTTCATGGCACCAAACTGAAGGGGTACGATGTCCATGTCACCGAGCCGAAGAGCTGAAAAGCTCAAGTGCTTCTGGATCGGAAAAAAATTATGCTCTGACTGCCTCCCTGTGACCAATCAGATCTGATACTATGCAACATTATAACTTCAGATGTGGTACTTTAAAGTGGGTTCTGTTATATATACCATGAAATAGCATCAAACAGGGAGTGAGAGAGCTGCCAAAAAAGGAGTTACCTGAAGATAGTTAAAGATGTTAATGACTATCAGAAATAATGGAAAATTGCATCCAAATACAGAAAGAGAAGTGAAACATGCTGGGATTCAGAGAAAGTATTTGAAAGACACAAAAAGGGTCCAAATATTGATACATATTATATTAATTACATTACTTTAGAAAGTAACTTACTTTACTTAGGGTTATGCAAGGATAATTATATAATATAATTAATAAATATAATATATTTATTAATTTATATCATGATTATCAATAACCATAACATAATCATCATGTATAATATTAGTATACTATTTAATTATATGATATTATTTTAGTACACATAAAAGATAAATAATTATAAATATATAAATATTAAATTTATTGCCTGTAAATTCATCTTCCATTTATCTCCCTTTGTCATTTTACCTACGCTTTCTAATACAATACCTGTGTCACCAATGGAACTAATGTCTGCTCCACAGATTTCGTGCGAATTTCTAAAGTCAATTTTGCATCACATCTGAGCTGAGACACAGCCATTTTGTTGGAGACAGCAGACAGCAAAAGTGCCAGGAGCAGTGATGGGCGAATAGTAATTATTCGCTACTCGAATACCAGGTGTTGCCTGCCAGAAATATGCTAATATCTATTGATGCTACACGTTCAGTTACTTTTTTCTAGGAATCGATAACGTGGAAGTTGTATTTTGTGTGCGTGTGTGTGTCTGTGTGTGAATACACTGTACAGATAACTTATTCTGTTGATTGTTGCCATTACATATATTCTGAGAGTGTGTATTGCTATATGATCCATGTGGCCATTGGTATTTGTCATTTGAGTAGCTGATAGTATTCGCACACCGCCAACTTATGCGTAAATCCGTAATTCTATCATGTTCTTATTGTATCCGTAATTCAATAATATTATAGACACCAATTACTATTCAGTTATCCGAGGACTATCATCATAGCCTTCCGGACATGTCCATTAGGTGCTCCGATCAACGCCTCAACAAATTCAGCAACTGCTCAATACGGCAGTTTGATGTTCTTAATCAATTGTTAGTGTGTCACTGTGTGTGTGCATATTTGGTATTCTACACATAATCTCCTTGTGGAATATTCTGAGATGCTATGGAATACCAGACAAACTAATAAACATTATCAAGCGCCTCTATGATAAATGTGTAGTTCGCACTGATGGTGGACACAGCGACTGGTTTATGGTTGAAACCAGAGTAAAGCAATGCTGTATTCTATCTCCGCTATTGTTTGGAGTGGCCATTGACTAGGTTATGTGAAAATGTTGCAGGGGCGAAACTGGCATCGATTGGGTAGAAAATAACGAACTAGAAGATTTGGATTTTGCAGATGATATTGCCTTGTTAAGTAGAAACAACCAAGATATGCAAAGAAAAACAGACAACTTGTCATCTATAGCATCAAAAGTTGGACTGCAGATAATAAGCTATGAAAAAACAAATATAATGAAGACACCTATGGCAAGTAATGCAGATATCACCCTGGAATCTAAAATGATAAAAATAACAGAGCAGTTCACCTATTTAGGTAGCAATTTTGATTGCACAGGAAATGTTAAAAAGAAATTATGATACGAATTGGCAAAGCAACATCAGCTTTTAAAAGTCTAAATAAAATATGGAACTGCGTTATATAGTATTAAAACTAAATTACGAATTTTCAATTCAAATGTTGTATCAATCCCAACATATGCTAGCGAGAGTTGGAAAATAACTAAAGATATAGAAAGCAAGTTGAATGCATTTGAAAATAGATGTCTGCGAAAAATAATGAATATAAAATGGAACGAATTCAGGAGAGGTGATGAAATCAGAGACATGTCTGGTCAACCACTAGGGACAACTGTTATAAAAAGGAGAAGATGGAGATATATTGGACACACCTTGAGGAGAAATGATCAACGAATATCAAAGCAGGCATTGATGTGGGATGCAAAGGGTTCAATAAAGAGAGGACGACCAAGGGAGACCCTGAAACGAACTTTGCTGAGAGAGGCAAGAAATATCGGTCTCAGTTCCATGGAGAAGATTGAGCGAGTTGTCCAGGATAGAGCGGTATGGAGAAATTACTTGCCGGCCCTATGTTACGTATAACAGTACGAGAGGAATTATTATTATTATATTTGGTATATCGTTCTGGCTGTACCACTATCGACCCTAATATAGTAACAATATATATACACAACAAAGGAAAATAAAACTACAGAACCAGATATATTGAGTCAAGGAATCGAAATCGCAATTAAGAACAGCCCGCAAAACAAATCGCCAGTTGCAGATGGTCTTCCCAAAGAAGGAATTAAAGCATGCAAAGAAATATGTGTAAAATGGTTAAGCAGAGTATACAGAAGCAACATGGACATAAAGAAAAGTTTCTGATGACTGGCAATAATCAGTAATAGTCCCATTATAAAAAATAAAGGCAATAAAAGAGAATGTGAAACATACCGAGGCATTTCACTATTAGACTGGTAAAATATACGCAAAAGTATTTTAGAACAGCGAATGAGATACATCGCTGACCCACAATTGAGCCCCTTACAGTTTGCATTTAGAAGAGGAGTGGAATGCACAGACGCTCTATTCACTCTGAGACAAATGAGTAAAAAAAAACAATAGAATGCGATAAAGAATTACACGTGTTATTCGTTGACCCAGAAAAGTCGTTTGACAGAATAAATAGACGTATTCTTTAGGAAACATTCGAAAATAACGGGGTCAATTGGCAACTGCAAGACAATCATCATCATCATCAAATAGCTTGTCCTGAGCAGAACTTTCCCATCAAAAACAGTCCTCCAAAATTTTCTCTCTCTCATAGGCCAGATGTCCTGCCTCTGCATCCGTCATGTTCAAACCATAAGTTACATCCTGAATCCATCTTCTCTGTGGTATTCCTCTTCTTCTCTTTGCCGGAATGCCTTCTTTCATGATGGTCTTCTCCAGCCCATCATGTCTGCAATACAATATTAGAGCAATATACTAAAATAGCCACAGGGCGGTAAAAACAACAGATGGAATGACAGACTCATTCGATACAAAAATCGTGAGTAAGACAGGGTTGTGTTCGCTATTTTCTTCAACATATACATCGGTAGAATAGGGAAAGAGGCTCAGTACGGAAAAGATGTTATCGACAGAGAGAATGAAAACTACGATCAATTAAATAACCAACTGAATGAACTACTTTTCGCATATGACCAAAGTCTAATCTATGAAGATCAGCTGTTAGCAGCATGCCGGAATTGAAATGAAAATCGTGGCATATCCTTTACAGGACGTAGCCATCAACAACAGTAAACGAGTCGTTGATTTTCTAGTCACACTTATACGTTCAGTAGTTTTCCATTGCTTTCTGAACGGTGAGGTCTACCTTGTGTAAAATTTCCACGGAAACGAATTTGCTTCCAAACTTGCCCACCGAGGGGTTTGAACCATGTACGCTTGGGTTTGTGATCGAGCTCACTACCGCTTGAGCTACAGACGCCGGAAGTACAACATGAAAATCAACACACAAAAAAACCGAGACCATGAAAATCAGCAGGACGGCAAGCAAACATACGAATAGACAACACTGAGGATGGAAAACTCCATAGAGAAATAGAGACAAGATGCCAAAAAGGAAATGCATTGATCTACTACCTGGCACCATTACTACAATACCCGAAGATTAAAATGGAAGTAAAAACACAGATGATAAAAGTATTTTCGATCAATACTTTATTACCAGTGCCAAACTTGGTCCCTGGCAGCAGCACTGAGCACACCACAGCAAACTCACCATATATGAAATGCTTGAGGAAAGCGGTGGAGGTCACCAGTAAAGATAGACTACGAAATAATGTCATCAGAAGCAGAGTGGGCATAACTTCATGCACTGAAAGGCAACAAATGCAGTGGTTCGGACATTTAATGAGAATGGAATACAACCAACCACCAAATTTAGTTTAGTCATCGGATCATCCTCACTGCACGTCGAACCAAATAGTCCATAAGTGCTCTAATCTCCTCTCAGTATGTCTCTCAGCGTGTGGCGATTAACGACCCTGGTTCTTTGTTGGTTTACTATTCTTCATTGTCTACCAGCATAGTGTTCTTGTCTAGCTACACCACACTTGACTTGGAATTCTTGCAGTCTGGTTTGTGTTGTAGATTTACCACTACTACTTGAATCATGTACACGTCCTCTCTTCCTTAGAGGGAATGTATAATATCAGCCTGGTCCATTGCTCGCCAGCCTTGTAGAGCAGCCATACCTGCAATACCTATCGGCGCGTTCATTGAGCAAGACACATATGCAAAGCACAAATCAAAGTAAGAGGGAATGAACCAACCACCAATAACAGCACGCAATAAAAAGAGACCAGATAATGGAGCCAAGGGAAGACCAAGAAAAGATGGACAGATAATATCATTCATTCATTCATTGGCCTCTTTGTCTCAGGAGACAATAGGTGTTGCGTCACGTAGTATGTTCTGCGCTGAAGAAGAACGTTGTGTTTCTTGTGGCTGTAATGGCCTATTTTGGAGTGGAAATCCTTGCCACAGTTGCTGCAGGTAAAACTGGAGACTAGAACTGATACATAGGATGTTCTCTCCGCTCTCTGTGCTCTTTTTTGCCTCCACATGGGGGTTGTTTTTCTTCTTTTCTTTTTGAGCCGCCCTCACTGCCGCTCGCCATGCTTGCCTGTCTTTAGCCAGCCGCTCCCAGTGTTCTTTGTCTATGCCGCATGAAGTTAGATCACGCTTGCAGGTGTCAATGAATCGTAATAATGGGCGCACATGCTGTCTAGCACCAGATGTGAGTTGACCATATAGAATGTTCTTTGGGATTCTATCTTCGCTCATACTGCACACGTGTCCCAGCCATACAGACAATATCAAGACCACACTAAATAAACACGGATATAATATAATGGCGACTCATCTGACCATGGAACGCAAATTAAAGCTCACACCCCTACGATTAACAACAAGAGTGGACAAATAATTTCATCATCCACATGAGCAAAGGTAATAGACTGATATAGAAAACAAACTCTCTCAATCAATTATCGAGCTGAGAAGCAACATGTGGCCACACCCAGTCGACCTGAAAACTAAGCTTTGGGGAAACATGACAGACCTAAAGCTGACTGCCCAGTTTGTGGTCCACAGTAAATTTAAGCGCATTACCATAGATCGCTCACGACCTACTTTACAAGAGTATACTTATAGAGTAGGTCGTGGATCGCTGAAGAAGAAGACAAATCAATTATCGATATAGGGGAATACTGCAGTAAAACTATGAAGCAATGGCGAAACGTAAAACAAAATACTGTAGTTTTACAAAATACAATAACAATACACAGCAACGTTTCGACAAAAAGGCCTTTATTAAGCAAAGGATACAATCAATCAATAACTATTGACACATTGCAGATACAATAATATGTGATAATGTGAAATCTAGATTTAAATTGCTATGGTTCTTCATACGTTTACTAATTTTTCATGTACTTTATATTGTAACGTGGATCATAGATCATCACACACAAAAAACACACTTGTCAATAAACAAATATTTCTGAAAGTGGATTTGAAGAAATGCAGCAACATGGTGATAATGCAGCCAACTATGGATACAGCCAACTATGGATACAGCCAATCTCACTGGATACAGCCAACTATGGATCAGTAACTATGGATACAGCCAACTATGGATACAGCCAACTATGGATACAGCCAACTATGGATACAGCCAACTATGGATACAGCCAACTATGGATACAGCCAACTATGGATACAGCCAACTATGGATACAGCCAACTATGGATGCAGTCAACTTTCATGGATGCAGCAACTATGGATACAGCCAACTATGGATGCAGTCAACTATGGATGCAGTCAACTATGGCATCTTAGCATTGTTGGTGGTTATTATTAAAACTAATTGTACGTTTGGGCTGAAGAAAAACGTTTCTGAAGAAGAACAAGAAGACAAAAGTCATGGTATTCTTGTTCTCGTGTATAGCAGTTAGATTTTACAGTGAGCTGCTCAGCTACATTCATCTCTCAGTCATGTGTATCCATGACAAGCAGAAACAAACAAAGAGAACGCACACACTTTTTCAGTTCTTGGAAAAGCCCTGCCCGTGCAAAATTCATTAGAAAGTTTACTTTAAAAAGAAAAAATCCTACAAAATATTTTTACCATCTTATAAATTACGTCGGGGACCCTCGCCGGTGCTACGGAGTTCGTGTACTGCCGCTGAGATCTTCCTGTGTAAGAAAGAGATTGGAGCACACATCGTTACTCACCGAAGTGCAATGATGATGATCATATCAATCATTGAATCTTCACGCACTCAATTTTGGGCTTTGACATTTTGCTTTGTCAGAGGGATTACTCTTAGTTAGCTTTGTATTCCGGAAAATGGTTCCGCTATTTATTGTACATCTTTTCTAAACGTCAATGATGAACTATTCTATTACATTGACACTGTTGAAATACAAGAAATGTATATCACCCGAGTTCTAAAATTATGTTCATTTCTTGTTCTTCTTTTGTTGTCACACTGTTACCGGGTTGTTACTCAGTGTCGTGGTTTTCGACCTGCACTGCTATAATGGCGTGGGTGATATATATTTTTGCTTTTTGTCAGGATTCTGCTATGCACAATCGCAAATCCATCTTTTTCGTGGTCTCCCTATCGCATTCTTTCCTGATGTTCTGTTGTAGAAGACTCTGTATACAGTGGGTGTTTGGTTGCATTCTTACTTTAGCTGCTAAGGACGTATATATACGTTTTCCCATTCACTGCTAAGACGCATTACCACGTCTGTTATTATCTCTCCTCTGTGGGCTAAAGACGTGTTAACACGTTATACATTTCTACTGTCACTGCTATAGCCGTACATTCACGTTTGTGACCTAGAAACAACTAGTAGCTATTGTTAGCTCCATCTTCGGAAAATATGTAGCAGCGAAAGGGTTAAGTGGTCGAACCACTTCATTCTTTGTTTTCAAATGCAATTCAAGCAATGTTCTGTGCCAACTTTTTCTCTTATTTTGATGTTGGTGCCTGCTTTTCTGGTGTTGTTGATAACTTTTCGTAGGCATCGCATTTCACATGTAATTATTTTTGCGATTGTGCTTTGCTCATTGTCTATGTTTGGCTTTGGTAACACAGAGTAAACTTGAAAATGTTGTAGATCATATGTTGCTCGTTGGCCAAACTGTCATAGTTTTTGTCTACTTAACAACTCAGTGATATTTTCTGTATAAATGCGTAGGTGAACAGGATGCAACCTTGCATTACTTCTTTATATACATCTGCAATCTTTTAATATTATAATAAAATGGGGGGCAAGGGATGTAAATGTAGAAGGACATACTATTATTACCTTTCCTTATTTGCCCGTGTGGTGCCCGGGCCCGCAAGGAAGCAATAATAGTACCCAGTGGCGGCTCGTAGTCATTTTTCTTGGTGGGGCCAGCAACATTTTCGGAAAAATCAAGGTTTTTGGACTTTTTACTATTATTTGTCTTTTCCGGGAAGTTATTCCCAATTTCGGGGAAAGAACAAATGCTTCTATTCTGCAACAGCTTGATATTAAAGAGAGTTGGCTATTCATCATCATCATCATCAAATAGCTTGTCCTGGCAGAACTTTGCCACCAAACACAGTAATCCGAATTTCTCTCTCTCATAGGTCAGATGTCCTGCCTCTGCAGCCATCATGTTCAAACCATCAGTTACATTTCGAATCCATCTTCTCCATGGTCCTCCTCCTCTCCTTGCCGGCATGCCTTCATCCGTACGGTCATCTCCAGCCCACATGTCTCTCCATATGTCCAAAATACCTCAATTCTCTCTTTCCCATTTGTAGCATCAACCAGCTTTCTCTGACCCTGAATTCCTTCTGCATAAATTCACTTGCTCTCCTCTCTGTCCATGACACATGGAGGACTCCTCTGCAACATCCATATTCAAAAGTACACATATGCTTTTCACTGCCTCATCAAATTCCCATTCCCCATATCCACACGTTGGCTATTAAAGATAATAAAATCAAAGACAATTAAATATTTCGGTCACATCAAACGACAGGAGTGCCCAGAGAAGATTAAAACAAAAAAGCATCTACGTGAATTTATATGTTGGGTGATTTTGTAATATATATTCTCCCTTCATAAACTTGTCAGCTGTGTAAACGAAAGTGAAAGAACATTGTCGTAGACAAATGTATATTGATAGAATGGGCGATTAACTTAAACTATTCTATGATGATTAGTAACTTATTTCTATTATTTTCTATAATTTTATACTACAGGTATTTAAAAAAAAAATATAATTCGTGATTCAATCGATATTTAAAAGGAATATTTAATGAAGAAACGAGTTGACGTATAATAATACATTAGCTACCGGATGAATGAAAATGACGTAATTGTTTTGACAATTATCATTGCAGGTAGCCGTCAAAGGTCGCAATGTTACATCATAGATAGGCCCATTTTAAAATGAACTACCGAAAAATAGTGCGCTGCAATATGCATGACTGTATTCAAACTGTATATAATATTTTTTAAATGATATTTTATATATTATTATGATTGTTATGTTAATAATAAAAAATAATAATAATTCCTCTAGTACCTTTATACGTTACATAGGGCCTGCAAGTAACTTCTCCATACCGCTCTATCCTGGGCAACTCGCTTAATCTCATCCATGGAACTGAGACCGATACCTCTTGCCTCTCTCAGCAAAGTTCGTTTCAGTGTCTCCTTAGGTCGACCTCTTTTTCATGAACCCTTTGCATCCCACTTCAATGCCTGCTTTGATATTCGTTGATCATTTCTCCTCAAGGTGTGTCCAACATTTTTCCATCTTCTCTCTCTTATAACAGTTGTCACTAGTGGTTGACCAGACATGTCTCTGATTTCATCACTTCTCCTGAATTCGTTCCATTTTATATTCATTATTTTTCGCAGACATCTATTTTCAAATGCATTCAACTTGCTTTCTATATCTTTAGGCGTTTGAACGAAGACAGGCATAGGCAGTATTACATAAGTAATGAAAAATTAATTATAAAATATGAAAATAAACAACACTCAACGTTTCGGTGCTTAGACCTTTATCAAGAACAAAAAACTTACACAAAAAACCTAATTAACTAAAACATAATACTAACAAATGGCGTTTTAGTTTTAGTTTAGTCGTCGGATCACCATCACTGCACGTCGAACAAATTAGTCCATAAGTGCTCCGATCTCTCCCTCAGTATGTCCATCAGTGTGTGGCGACTAACGACACCGGTTCTTTGTTGGTTTACAAGTCTTCTTTGTCTGCCAGCATAGCGTTCTTGTCGAGCTACACCACACTTAACTTTGAGTTCTTGCAGTCTGGTTAGTGTTGTGGATTCACCGCTATTACGTGAATCATGTACACGCCCTCTCTCCCTTAAGGAATTTATAATATCAGCCTGGTCCATTGCTCGTCCGCTTTGGACAGCAGCCATACCTGCAAGCCTATCCGCACGTTCATTCCCCTTACACCTGCATGCCCTGGCACAAAATAAAACTGATCTTTGTCAGCTTAGACCTCCCAGCGATTCTATCCAATGTCTCCTAGCCCATCCTGTTTCAATCTTCCTGAGCATACTCATTGAGTCACTGAGAAAACATGCATGGATAAAAGTCTGTGATTCTAGCCAAATCATCGCTTTGGTAACCGCCATGATTTCCATAGTGAGACTGCTTGTAGTCACGGCAAAACCACCACTGTCTTCCTTCAAGATACTGGCATACGTACCTGCTCCTAGATTGATTGTCCCTTGGTCA
The DNA here is from genome assembly GCA_020796225.1 of Arion vulgaris. Lineage (NCBI taxonomy): Eukaryota > Metazoa > Mollusca > Gastropoda > Stylommatophora > Arionidae > Arion > Arion vulgaris. The sequence goes on from CM036774.1 coordinate 2,038,165, forward strand.
GTATCTCGTGAATGATAGATTTGTTGACCTAACTGGCCCTTAATGACCAGGGGCGTATACTAATTAGGGGGGAAATGTGCTGAACTTCAGATTGCAGAATGTCTAATGTTTCAGCGTTATACGAGTATCAACTTTCAAAGCTAATCAGTATCACGTTGAAAGTAATAATTATAAACAAATAATTTCTAAAATTAATAAGTACACGTTACTCAAAATGTTTGGTGGGGCCGGACCCCACTGGCCTTTAATGACGATCCGCCCCTGATAGTACCACTGTGGCCTACAAGGCATGTCGTAAGAGGCAATTGATGTAGGACATAGGAAAGCTACCCTAGTAAATAAAAAGCATCGCAGAAACCGCTGTGTTGTAGGCGTATAACTGGTACTGCGTTTAATCGCTCTTAGACTCCGACCCCGAAACAAATGCTTGCAGAAAACGGATGCACCAGGCCGTAAGGCGCATATCATGGTGCAACGACCCTCACAATGAGGAATGGGATAACGGATTCTACGGTCGCCAATCTGCCTCGGAGATTTAGCCACGCAGTAAGAATGTCAGACCTACCATCACGAGGATATCCAAAACTTACTGCGGGAAGAGGTCGGCACAAACGGGGAAGCAGAAATCATAGGAATTATATCATACAGAACTGCTCCTAGTATGCGGACTTGAGACGAAAGAGGTGGCCTACACTAGCGTCCAAGACAAACTGTATGGCGTGGCTGATAATCTGAGCAGACGGCTGCCTTTATTAGATAATCCGAAATCCCAATCTAGTGAGAATGCAGAAGAAGAAGACTCCGATCAAATACAAATCACAAAGAGTGGTTCAAGATATGGATCGTTTGAAGAAGAAGATAAAATTGTTTAAAAAGAATTTTGTTCATAATTATACTGTAATTACTATATTCATTCATCAAATGCCGTCTCAGCATCGAAAGTTGACTGCAATAAACTTCCAATATCCGTTGTCTCTTGCCTTGATGATGCCTCTGTCCGACTGTAATTCGCTCATTTCTTGATGTTTACAACTCACTTTTGTATCTCGGTCTTCCTCCTTCTCGTTATCCTTCAACTTACCTATCAAATAAGATATTGATCAATGTGTCATGTCTTTGTATGCTTCCAAAATATTTTCTTTGTTTGATTTTTATTTCCATTCTTTCTTCATTACTAGTTTCTCATAGAACTTCTCATGAAATACGACACATTCTTGTTATCCACACATCAAAGGCATTCTTTCTTCCAAGGGCTTGTTCATATTGTGAACCATACAAAAATAACGAGCAAACATAACATTTAATGACAATCCTCATCTGTTATCTGTTTAAATGTAAGTAATTTACTTATGTCTTTAACTACTGCTGTACTTTTGGACATTCATATTATAATCCCAATTTCTTGTTCACATCTGCCATCTATCTTCTTTTGTCCTTCTCTGATTTTTTACCGCAAGGCGTAGCAGGTTTAACTGATGATCGGTTTCCGAGATAATGCACGCTCGGTCGCTTGATATGTTGTGGTATTGTGGAGTTTTAAGATGTTTGTAACTCCATAAACCCATCTTTTTCTTGGTCTGCCCCTTCCTCTTGATGATTCCATTTTCAGGTTGTAACTCTTGCTCTTCCTCTTGCAACTGGTGTATTCGGTTTCATTCTGACCAAGTGACCAAAACATTTGAGTCTCTGTTTTTCAATAAATCTGATAGCAGGTGTTGTTCCGACTGTTCTTCTAATTTCCTCATTTCTTATATGGTCTCTTCTTGTTTTATTTACTGCTTTCCTCAAGCATCTCATTTCGCATGTGGTAATTTTCCTTTCTTGTTCTTTTGTCAGTGCCCATGTTTGGCACTGATAGCACAGTGTTGGTATAAAGATTGCATTTATAATCTGTATTTTAGTCTCTACTGGAATTGCTGGGTGTTTCAAGATTGGGGTAAGCTAGTATGTAATGTTGTTGGCTTGCTGGATTCTAGTTTCGATCTCTCTGTCCAGTCTACTATCAGATGTGAAGATACTTCCAAGGTATTTGAATTCTCTCACCTGCTTTAGCGTTTGGTCATTTATTTGTATGTTGATATCTTTATGTTCTCTGCTTATAGTCATGACTTCTATCTTTTGAATGTTGATCTTCATGTTGTATTTGAGGTAGCTATTGTTGAGTAAGTTTATGTGTTCTTGAAGCTGTTCAATATTATTATGGAATAAACACTGGTCGTCAGCAAAGAGCAGTTCATTTTGTTGGTCTACGTCTCGTGATGTTTCGTCTATTTTGGTGATACTATCCATGTATATAATAAAGAGGACAGGTGATAAAACACATCCTTGCCGTACTCCTGATGTTACTGGAAACCAATTTGTGAGTCCGGCGCTTGTTCGTATGGCACTTTCACTTTCTGTATATATGGCTCTAACACAGTCTCGCAGCGTTCCTTTTATTCCGCAGTTTTCGAGAACCTCCCATAATATGTCTCTGTTAACCCTATCAAAGGCCTTCTCTTGGTCTATGAAGGTTATATTCATTTGATTTTTGTATTCTATAGTCTTTTCACTAATTTGTCTTAGGGCAAATATTGCATCTGTGCACCCTTTTCCTTTTCTAAATCCAAACTGTTGTGGCTGAGTGTTGGCTCCTCAATTGGTCTTATTCGTTGCTCCAGAACTCTTGCAAACATTTTTCCCACATGACTTAGGAGGGAGATGCCTCTATATGTACAATAGTCTTGTTTTCTTACCTTTTTCATCTATCATCTTACCATATTGTTGACTTGCTTCAGTAGTACTTCACGTATTTTTATTTTTGGCGTCTCCCCTTCTTTGCTGATAACCATATTATTTGTTTTCTGAATGTTAATGTTCAACCCTATTTCTTTTATAATAGTCTTTGCTATTATAATATTTATTATATTATCTTAGTAATTATAACGCAAATGCTAAAAAGGAATAGAAATGCAAATCACTAGAGAGGAAGTCCAGCCCGTAATCGATCATTGATAATTGAGCAGAATGCGAGATTCGATGCCGCCCGCCTTATTGCGATTGACCGTTGCTGTGCAAATCTGACTGCTGGAGCTGGAGGTGTGTCACCACTGAAAATGTTTTTCTCAAGAGCACCTTAACAATAATAAAACGGAGAGTGCAGACAATACTCTTGGTAAATTTGGCTGAAATGTTGAGAACTCGCTCATTTGATATAGTTAACACAACATCTGACTTCGTTAACAATAAGGTAAATAAATATTTGGTTGTTTTATTCAACAGTACACTGTACAGTGACTATGATATGACTATATTGAAGTTGTCACAGTGTTAGAACTTAGTACGTGCAGTTAAGTTATAGTTAAAATGTACATATAGTGGGTCGTGGCTACAGCTTACATGAGTAAACCCAGTTCTTAGTACACCCTCATATACACTTTAGCAACTAAACTATTAGGCATATATGAAATTATCAGAACTAGTAACTTATCTTTCTCCCCATCTCCACATCTCTGTGTCTGTCGTTGATTCCACACGACAGTCATTCGTGACGACAGTCCCTAAAACTAAATGTGAAATCGCAAAAAATTAATGACCGCTTCATCACAATAAAAATATATAAAAAAAATAACTTACACATTTGTAAAATATATTTGTGACATTTATTGCATAATTACGTTCACACTGCTGTTACAAAAATACATACATTATACATCGTTTAAAGAAGATAAGAGATTGACAAACTAGTGTTGATTCAAATATGGGCTCATAGGGTGATCCAAAGAATTGAGCCCTTTAAAATCGTATGGTAAAATATTGTTAAATAGCCTTGCACGTGTGGCTAGCAAACATATTAATTACTGACATGACTACACCAGAAATAACCATTGCAAGAATATATGAATCCTTTTTCACAAGATTGACAAAAAAATAAGGTCAGCTGTAGTAGTAGTGGTCATATCTTACAAAACCATTAAAGGTAGTTAATAGCCATCCATTGCAAGTGTTGATGGCAGCCATAGACATTTGTTGTTGCAACCAGTGGCGGCTCATCATTAAGGGTCAGTGCCCTAACAAACTAATGTGTAGCCTATATTTTAAAAAAATTATTTCTTCATATTTATTACTTTTAACATGATACTGATTAGTTTTGAAAGTTGAATAGACAAATAATAGTAAATACTAAAATATAACCTAACCCAAAACCATGATTTTCCAAAACGTTTTGTCTGACCCCACCATAAAAATTATCATGCGTCGCCACTGGTTGCAACTCTCTGGTGTAAGCAGAGGTGATCATGATTTTCTCTGCCCCTCAACAACAGTTCTATGTGAGTTTCTCCTTTGGTGTTGCAGCATCACATTTGGTGATCTTGCACACTGGATGGTGTTTGTATTAAAGTAATTTAGAGACAATTTTAGGGTGTCTTTGAAGCATTTTTGTGTGTGTCCACTAGTCTGTCTTTTGCCTTCAACTATCTTGCCATAGATCAACTGTTTCAGGATGTCTACCAGTCTTGTCATTTGCCGTCATCTATCTCGCCATAGATCAACTGTTTCAAGATGTCTACCAGTCTTGTCATTTGCCATCATCTATCTCACCATAGATCAACTGTTTCAGGATGTCTACCAGTCTTGTCATTTGCCGTCATCTATCTCGCCATAGATCAACTGTTTCAGGATGTCTACCAGTCTTGTCATTTGCCATCATCTATCTCGCCATAGATCAACTGTTTCAGGATGTGTTTAGCAGGCATCTGTAGGATGTGTTTAGCAGGCATCTGTACAATGTGTGCAGCCCATCTTACCTGTAACTGCTGCTACAGAATGTGGATACATGAAATCTTGACTTTCATGAGGACTTGTGGAAGTTTGTACAGCCATTTTATTTACACATCAAGCAGCAATAGAAGAATCTATGTTTCAGCTGCTAAAACACATCAAGCACCAACAGTATGTCCTGGTTTTCAAGTTTTAAAAATCTTTATAACAGAAACCATAACTAAATCAAGTATTGTGGGACAAAATCATAATTAAATCTACTTTTGTGTGACAAACCATTTTGAAAACAAGTCAAGTATGACTAAACTATATTTACGACAAGTTTTGTGTCTAAAGTCATAATTAAAATTAGCTTTGCATGGAAAAACATAACAAAACAGTTGTACCACTACTAGTGAAAATGAATATACTAATGGATATGAGAAAGCCTCATACAACTTACAAATAACCTTTTGTAAAGGTTAACAGGTATGCAAAATATGTAATATATTTTCATGAAACTTAATGTTCAATGGATTTGATTTACTTTGTTGTCAAACGTTCAGTACATTGTTAGAAAATGTAACATTAACATTGATTTACTAAATTATATTTTGTCTGATAATTAATTTTTTCCCTTCAAGTTTCCAAAGCTGAAAGATTCGATAGGTGCAGATCTCAGTCATCTTGAACAAGACAGAGCTATTAGAACAGAACCAGGGGAGACAAGAAGAAGGCGAACAATCAGACTTATCCGAAACAATGGTCAGTCTTGGGGCTTTACTCTCCAAGTAAGTAGACTTGACATATTTGCTGAAAATGAATGTTGCATAACTTCAGATATCATGACTATTTGGAACTATTATTATCGCATTGAAGCAGGAGTATTGGTCAACCCCACAAAAGCAGCGGTGACATGGTTCTCTTTAAACAACCACATCGTCAACACTCCAACACCATCTGTGGTTTTGTGTTCAGAGGTGGTGGAGCGATCTCAGTCTATGAAATACCTAGGGCTGCGTTTTGATTGTAGTCTAGCTTTTACGGAACACATAGCTCATGTGATAATGAAGGCGAGGAAAGGTTTGCTGGCGATGAGGGTAATGGCTGCGGCGGATTGTGAACAGCGCCATCTTTGTCTTTTATACCAGGGTCTGGTCCTTTCTGTGCTTGAGTATGCGCTGGCGATCCTGACTCTCAGTCATAGTCAGATAGAACGACTGGAAAGAATACAGAACAAGGTGATGCACATTATACTTGGTTGCACTAAAGACACGTCGTGCAGGGCGATGCGCTATCTCCTTGACTATCCTACTATGGAGTATAGAATACTGATGAGCCGTGCACGAGCATACCTTCGAGTCAATGCTGACACACAACATCCTCTGCACTTGGAAATAAAGAGACAAAAGGAAATAGGTTAAAAAGAGGAAAATCTTGGATGGGTCAGGCCGAAGACTGTATTGAACAGGTGTGTACACTTGAAGACATTGATCCCGGTGAAGAATGGATACCAGTGCCAAGAGGAATTGCTACATCCTTTTCTGTATGCATCGAACTTGATAAAGAATGCAGGCAACACAACCCACTTGTTGTGGAGGCAGAGGTTCAGGCATTAATTTCTGAGAACGCATCTGAGCATGATGTAATCATTTATACGGATGGTTCGGTGATTCGACATGTGCGGAGCTCGTGGGCTTTCACTGCTCAGGTCGGAGGTGATGTTGTGAAGGAAGACAGTGGTGATTTTGCCGTGACTACGAGCAGTCTCACTATGGAAATCATGGCGGTTACCAAAGCGATGATTTGGCTAGAATCACAGACTTTTATCCATGCATGTTTTCTCAGTGACTCAATGAGTATGCTCAGGAAGATTGAAACAGGATGGGCTAGGAGACATTGGATAGAATCGCTGGGGAGGTCTAAGCTGACAAAGATCAGTTTTATTTTTGTGCTAGGGCATGCAGGTGTAAGGGGGAATGAACGTGCGGATGGGCTTGCAGGTATGGCTGCTGTCCAAAGTGGACAAGCAATGGACCAGGCTGATATTATAAATTCCTTAAGGGAGAGAGGGCGTGTACATGATTCACATAATAGCGGTGAATCCACAACACTAACCAGACTGCAAGAACTCAAAGTTAAGTGTGGTGTAGCTCGACAAGAACGCTATGCTGGCAGACAAAGAAGAATTGTAAACCAACAAAGAACCGGTGTCGTTAGTCGCCACACGCTGATGGACATACTGAGGGAGAGATCGGAGCACTTATGGACTAATTTGTTCGACGTGCAGTGATGGTGATCTGACGACTAAAAAAAAAAAAAAAAAAAATTTATTATTGCAGCTGTTAACTCTTTCCACGCGGAGTTATTTCCTCAATTTTTAAACAGTTAATTCAAAGAAAGTTAAAAAAATTTAAAAGAAAAAAATCCTAACTACTCGTCAATAAATAAACATATATATATATATATTATATTATATACTAAATTGAAGAAAACTGGACAACCTAATAGAATAACAAGGTTAAAAGTAGTAGAAGTAAAACTAGAGAGACTTCTTATAAGGGAAACAACTCTATGTCACAGTGTGCTGCTAATGGTGTTCAACGGACTTCCGCCGTGGCACAGTATACGACGAAAAGTGTGGAAAGAGTTAACACTAGAGCCTTTGTCCCCACTTTTTCAAACAACATGGATCTGTGTGTTTGAGTATCTGTTAAAACCAATGAATGGGAATTTTGTGTGAATGTTAGGGAAAGAGACAGTTGATGTGAGTGTGTGCTTTATTATATGAATGTGTCAGCTGTGTGAGCAGTTGTGGTGGCATACATGTGGACCAAGTATGGATCCCAGGGAAGCCCATATTAGAGAGGAAATTGCCTCTGAAGTCGGAGAAGACCTGCCTGTATGGCGATGAAACCAATAAAACGGTAAGCAGATTTTCATGCAAAAATCCGTTGGAAGTGCCACACCAGCCGCATGACTGCGACTGAATTAATAATGGACGAATGCAGAAGAAGAAGAAGAGAGGAAATAGTAGGACTACTGCTCCCAACCATGTACTAAAATACAACCAGAGGAGGCTTTTACATCCGCAGCAAGAATCCACATAATGTACCATACGTTTTTATTGTAAAAGCATATTAGCGTTTTTGACAGTCTTCCTACTAGAGGTCATGACCTCACTGGTTAAGGAAAGGAAAGTGGGTAGAAGTTTTTTTTGTTACAGAATATATGCTTTCATTTTAAAATTAATTTTTTGATTAAATGTAACCACCTAATTCTATGTGTTATCTTATTCAAATTATTGATACAGTATTGCACAAAAGTGTTTAGCAGTTGATAAGCAAATGCTTTTAACTACAGTATTGCACAAAGTGTTTAGCAGTTGATAAGCAAATGCTTTCTAACTACAGTATGTCACAAAAGTGTTATTAATGAATATTGTTTGAAACATTGTACAGACATACGGAATCAGACACAAAAGAACTCAAGAAGTGGAGATCATGTCCTATGTGGATTATGTTGAGATAAATGGATCAGCATGGATAGCTGGGATGCAGAGAGGTGAGTTAATATTTGTCACAAAGACAAATTTGCACTAAGAAATGTGCACAGTATGTGATGAGAGAGGGGTGGAGATATTAGGCTAAAGGGTATCATTAAATTCTATATCAATTGAGGATTGTCAGTGTTCAACACATTCAATCATTGAGCCTGTTTCTGATACCTGCGTACTTCTAATCTGAATATTCTAAAGGCCTGAATGGTTTTCTTTTGGTTTTATGCATAAACAAACATACCCTAATATGGATCAGTACAAATTTGTACTACATAGGTGCCAAGCAGACCTATTTTGTTTGAGGGTGATTCTCACACATTTTATGTCTTCCTCAAACTCTAAAAAAACCTTGTATGTACTCCATAGAATGCTCGTGCTACCAGCAGATTTTGAGAAAGTGAAACCGACACCTCAAACAACTTGCCTAGAGTTGTTTTTAGATTCTGAGATTGTAGAATGAATATAGTTGAACTGTAAGTCCATAGACAATATCTAGTTATCCGACTTAACACATTTTGAATATCTCATGCTTAATAACATCTTTGTCGACATATCAGTATATTTTTTTTCATCCTTGCTCAATCAAAGATATTGTAGATTCATAATTCTGTTATATTCACTGAAAGAAAAATGATTTGTCTACACTTGGGGACAGTTGTGTTCTCTTCTCTAGATTGTGGATGTTGTAGTGTAAATGTTTCCTCTCAGCGTCTGTACAGATAGAAATGCCTGTACAATGTTAAAGTGACCATTTGTATAAAGACCAATTTGTACTACAAATTCAAAATAATTTTGATAATGAGCTAACTCAATATTTTATTATAGGAGTCATGTGGTCACAATGTAGGAATATAGAATTAAATCACATTTTTCTAGATAATCTTTGTTGATATAACCAAATATGACTATATGAACTTCAAGAAAACAATTCCACATAAAATCAAAGATGCACCTCAAAAACCTGCAAAATACATACTGCAAAAATACATACAAATTACTGAAAAAAACATGCTAGGTGACAAGTAGGTTATATGCAAAATTACATAAAATACTATAATAGTACATTGTAAAGTTGATCAAAATTTATATCTGATTCTCTATGTTTCTCTAGTATGATTGAATGTTTCACTAGTGTCATTGAATGTTTCTCAATTGTGATTGAATGTTTCTGGAATATTTCATCTAAATGTTAGCAGACTGGACCAGAACTAGCACAACTTGCTACAAACCCATGTTCTGACTGGATGGCTACAGCTTTTATATAATATTAGTGAATATTACACTTGGTTACTCCTTCTAACTATCATACATCAAACCAATTTTAAAGTGACATTTTGGATCTCAGATGTGATGTCTGATGTGATGTCTGATGTGATGTCTGGTGTAATGTATGTTGTGATGTCTGATGTTATATCTGATGGGAACTCTGTGATCTGTGATGTGATGTCTGATGGTATCTCTGATGTGATGTCTGATGTGATGTCTGATGGTATCTCTGATATGATGTCTGATGGTATATGTGATGTCTGATGTGATGTCTGATGGTATCTCTGATGTGATGTCTGATGGTATCTGTGATGTGATGTCTGATGGTATCTCTGATGTGATGTCTGATGGTATCTGTGATGTGATGTCTGGTGTGATGTTGGATGTTATATCTGATGGGAACTCTGATGTGATCTGTGATGTGATGTCTGATGTGATGTCTGATGTGAACAAGATGAAATATGTAGACAAGTAATACAACATTATATAATAATGAAATATGCAAACTTGTGTTTTCTCCTCATCTATCTACACAATAGGTGACATCATCCTGTCAGTGAATGGAGAAAGTGTGGAGTCTTGTACTCATAAAGAGTTGGTCACAAAAATTCAAACTTGTGGTCGTGAAATGAGGTCAGCACTTTTGATAATTATATAAAAAAACTGCACATATGATATAGATAGTATTATCGATTTAGGGGATGCTTACTTTGTTATTACATGTTTCACCATATATAGATAGTGTGAACAAAAATCACATGTTTCAGAGCCTGCGTTTTTCTCTTGACAACATATGGTTGTGAGACATGGAACATTGACAAAGCGGCAGAGAAGATCATTAATGCCTTTGAATGCAAATGCTACAGAAGAGTACTTAGAATATCATGGACAGAGAAAAGAACAAATGCTTCTGTGCTGCAACAGCTTGATATTAAAGAAAGTTGGCTATTACAAAGCATAAAAACAAGGAAAATTAAATATTTCAGACACATCATACAACATGAGTGTGTAGAGAAAATAATTTTGGAAGGAATAGTGCCTGGAAGAAGAACAAGAGGAAGACCTAGAAGACGATGGGTGCAAGATATGATTGATGATCTGAGAATGACTGCTGCTGATGCGGTCAACTTGCACAGAACAGAGAGTATTTCAGGACTGCTGTCATGGGAGCCAAGTTCGGAAGGGACAAGCTACTTGATGATGATGATGAATACTATGCAGATGTACCATTAATTAATTCACATGATGTGCACGAAATCCGGCATTTTGTTTTAATTCTATATTCAGGAGGTATGAGATCATGCTAGAACTTTAATCCTATTGTAAAGGCACAGATTAAAACAAAAGCTACTAGAAGAAGATCTAAATGTCAATACAGCAGCTGACAGAAAGCAAATGGAGCAATGTATAAAAGTTCTTGAAGATGAAATAGATGCTATTGCAAAGAATGAAGGTCTGTACAGGAAAGAAGTCTGTGACCAGATCACTAGGATCAGAGGAACATTGAATCGTGTTGTAGATAGAAATACCACTCACCAAGCGCAATAAAATATTGTTTCTGGAGCAATTAATCACTATAGCCTCAACACTGACAGTTCTTGGGTTTATTGCTAGTATGATTGACCTAGCAATTACTGTCGGCAGCACCGTTGTTCTGGCACGTACGCTGCCTGCGGCACCACATGGTGGCATTAAAGAGTGGATCCCAAAACTAAATGCGCTAACTTCTTCTTTGTGTTCGTTCTTTACAACCAATTTTAATCACTCTTTGTGATATGTTTTATCTTTGCCAAGAACATGTATACATTACACATTGGTTTGGTAGGTCCCTAAACGCACAGATTTCTACAAGTTTAGAAGATGTGCAATACGACGGAGCTACGAAGTTCGTGCTATGTGCAATACTCTCGGCAGGGGGCGTGCTATTTCTACGGATAGGGGCCGCGCAATATGAGGTAAAACCTGGTGTAATGAAGTCAATCCTTCGGCTTTAAACCCTTTAAACATCCAGTGCAATTCCAACAGTGAGTACATTTTAATGTTGCCTTGGGCCTCGCTGCCATAATTTGTAGCAGGTTGACAAGTGTAGGAGGTGCAGCTGTGCTTGAACTCTGTGATATAACAGGTATGGGTTTGGGTGTTACTGTCCTTCCATGTGTCAGCTTAATGGCTGCAGGAGGAAACGCTGGTAGTCTGAACAAGTTGAGCTTCTGGTTTGTTTCTAATGTCATATTATTTTGTTTTAATTTTCTTTGGGCTTGGTTTTGAAGTCTATATCAGATGGAACCATGAAGACTATATCAGATGGAACCATGAAGACTATGTCAGATGGAACCATGTAGACTATGTCAGATGGAACCATGTAGACTATATCAGATGGAACCATGTAGACTATATCAGATGGAACCATGTAGACTATATCAGATGGAACCATGTAGACTATATCAGATGGAACCATGTAGACTATATCAGATGAAACCATATAGACTATATCAGATGGAACCATATAGACTATGTCAGATGGAACCATGTAGACTATATCAGATGAAACCATGTAGACTATATCAGATGGAACCATATAGACTATATCAGATGGAACCATGTAGACTATGTCAGATGGAACCATGTAGACTATGTCAGATGGAACCATGTAGACTATGTCAGATGGAACCATGTAGACTATATCAGATGAAACCATGTAGACTATGATGGAACCATGTAGCATGTCAGTGGAACCATGTAGACTATGTCAGATGGAACCATGTAGACTATGTCAGATGGAACCATGTAGACTATGTCAGATAGAATCATGTAAAGAACTCCACCCAGAACATAGTCTATCTTATTTCTGGCATAATGCAGTACATCTTGCTAACTGATTGCATACCACGGAACACTGGAGTGTAAATATTTCTTATCTGCATGGACCACATGTCGCTCAAAAGACTATGGCTATTTGATTGAATTGTTATCATTTTTCGTTAAGATTGAAGATTTATATTAAGCGGAAACTACTTAGAAGTGATGTGTAAACGATAACAAATACATAGCATCGTGACTTATGCTAGAAGTAGAATTTAAACAGAGTTTACCATTGATTTTAGGATACCCTGTGACTGTAAAAAACTAGCGATTTTTATGAATGGTCATGATACTAGTTTGTGAACAGTTAATAAACCATACATTCCTTCACTATTTTCTTAATGTTTGTGTTTTTATAAATGTATTACCTATATAAAGAGATCAGTTAGACTGATTTATTCAACATATTGTTCATCAAGGCCTTTGGTAAGGTGGATTTTTGTTCTCACAATTTCAATTAATTTTATTTTTAATACATGCTAATATTTTTCCTACATAGTCAACATATTATATTTTCAGATATAATAAATATTTGGTGAAAGTACATTCATTTGTCTTTAATTTGATATATAATAAGTTCAACTTTAAATCATATTTAGAAACAATAATTTAGTTTAGCTAAAGTATGTGTGCTATACTTTTAAAACTAAAAATATAATTTGGTCCAGAGGCGAAAAAAACCAGGTAGTGAATCAGTTAAGCTATGATCGATTTGGAAGGTGGAGGAGGAGGAGGGGGGGTATTTTTACCTGTTATGGTGTTCATGTTTTTGTCTGTTTTGGTATGCATGTTTTTACCTGTTATGGTGTGCATGTTTTTGCCTGTTATGGTGTGCATGTTTTTGCCTGTTATGGTATGCATGTTTTTGCCTGTTATGGTATGCATGTTTATTGAAATAGTTATTCTCTGTCTGTCTCAGGTTGGTGACTCTATTTGGAGATTGTTGTCAGAAAGTGGAGCTACATGAACGCTATATCAGACTGAAGGTTAGTAACCAGATAGTGAATGCATGAACTACACTATAATAATATATGGTGATTTTATTGGAACAATCATAGACAAAATATCAATTTATTTAATAATATTATGATTAATATCATCATCATCAAGGTACGTATCCTTTATTCTCTCTGAAATTCACTCTGTCTCTTGCCAGTTCACCCACTCGTCGATGGTCATGTTCATGGTTTCTTTAATATCTTGTAGCCATCTTCTTCTTGGTCTGCCTCTGCGTCCTGGGACCCTGCCCTCTAGAATTGTTCTTTCCAGGCCATCGTGACGCTTGATGTGACCAAAGTATGTAATTTTTCTGTATAGTATGTTGTTTATCAGCCAATTCTCTTTAACATTTAGTTCTTTCAGGACTAATATATATATATTAATTTAATGAAAGCAAACGATGGAATATCTATATCTATGTGTGTGTTGTGTGATAGAATATATATACCTATGTGTGTGTTGTATGATAGTATATATACCTATGTGTGTGTTGTGTTGTGCAGTAGAATATATATACATCTCCTTCTTCTTCATTGGTCCAGTGGCACTTGAGCTCTTGCCCTTCGACCCATATATATATCTATATGTGTGTGTGTGTACTATGTTTGTGTGTGTGTGTTGTGCGATAGAATATATACATCTACTGACACATAAGTCTTGTACTACTGGCACATAAGTCTTGTACTACTGGCACATAAGTCTTGTACTACTGACACATAAGTCTTGTACTACTGGCACATAAGTCTTGTACTACGGACACATAAGTCTTGTACTACTGGCACATAAGTCTTGTACTACTGGCAAATAAGTCTTGTACTACTGGCACATAAGTCTTGTACTACTGGCACATAAGTCTTGTACTACTGGCACATAAGTCTTGTACTACTGGCACATAAGTCTTGTGCTACTGGCACATAAGTCTTGTACTACTGGCACATAAGTCTTGTATTGCTGCACATGTAGAAGTTGTTTATCTACTTCTCCTGACACAAGTGGGTGGTCCATGTTTCATATATCATAAAGACATCTAATGATTATACAAGTGTGTTTGTTTGTTTGTTTTAGTGATCAGTTTTCTCTTCTCCCAGACTTTCTTTATCAGTCTGTTTGTTGCTGTTACTGTCGCCTTACCTATCCTGATATTTATTTCCTGATGCAGTCATAGCAGTGGTTTGGACATTTAATGAGAATGAAATACAACCAACTACCAATAACAGCATACAATAAAAGAGATCGGGTACTAGAGCTAAAGGAAGACCAATAAAAAGATGGATAGACAATATCAAGACCGCACTACATAAACACAGATATAACACAAGGGCAACTCATCTGGCCCTAGAATGCAAATTAAAGCTCCCATCCCTACGCATAACGGCAAGAGTGGACAGCCAACTCCATCTTCCACATGGGAATAGACAATAGAGACAATCATAGCTTGTTTGTATGATAGATTTCTATATAATAATGGTATCTGTTGGCTATAGTCCATACACTCTCTCTTTCTCTTTAGTCTGTTACACCCTTGGCATTTAGTCTGTTACACCCTTGGCATTTAGTCTGTTACACCCTTGGCATTTAGGGCAGCAACAAACACACACCATTCTTCTCTATTCATGGCCTTCCTCTATATTGTGTTCCAGCTATGATTCATTTCTTTCAGTTCTTGCTCTATCATTCTCCTCCAGGTCGTCTTGGGTCTTCCACGTTTTTGTTTACACTCTGGAGTTCATCTCAGTGCCGTTTTCGTGTCAGAACCAGTCTCCATGCCCATCACATGTCCGATCCATCTCCAGCGTCTTCTTTGGATGATGGTGATCATATTCTCTTGTTGACATTGTGCGTTCAGTTCTTGTTTAGAGATAGATTTTGGCCAGAACACACGTAAGATTTTTCGCAGACAAGATGTATGAAAGGTGGAGAGTTTGGACATATCTTGTTCTGTCATTCTCCAGTATTCTGACCCGTATAGCAAAGTTGATAACACACAGCTGCGGTATATATTAGTCTTGGTTCAAATGCTCTCTATTGGGCAGATTTCCAGGCTGTCTGAAAGATTATGAACGCACTTGGTGCCTTACTCAGTCTGCTTTTAATGTCAGATATAAAGTGTAATATAAAGTCCACACACACAAACTCGATGTTACCATGACAACTATATTTGTGTTAATATAGAATGCTGTATGTACTTATTTATGTGTAAATATATACAATTTCTTCATGAGCAGAGGCTGCTGTCCCAGAAAGTTAAAGAGCTTCATAGACTGGAGGCAGAGGAGAGAATGATGAGTCAAGGCCTTCCACTGTCACGCCTTGATGTTGTCAGGCAGTCCACTTACAGCTCTTCTTCAAGTGACTGGGATATGTATAGTGAGATTATCTCGCCATCAGTCTTGGATAGTATGCCAGTAAATAGGTTTGCTTTTAGAGAAAACTGCAATCAGTCAATAAGTGACATATCAATCATAAGTTCAACAAATTCTACTGGTAGTCTGATCACAGACAGCAACTATCTCATACCTAACATTCAGCAAGAATTGAACAGCAGTTTTTTCTTACCCAACAGTGAGGAAGATTTAAACAGCAACCTTTTCATATCTGAGAATCAGGAAGAATTAGGTAGCAATTTTTGTATACATAAGAGCAAGGAAGAATTATACATGAACTGTCCGAGATCAATGTTTTTGGGAACAGAGGATATCACGAACTTGAAATCCAAGTCAGAAGATGAAGACAACAATGTGTACAGGTCAAGTTTAGAAATGAAAGATGACCACAATGTGTACAGGTCAAGTTTAGAAATGAAAGATGACCACAATGTGTACAGGTCAAGTTTAGAAATGAAAGATGACCACAATTTACAGAGTGAAACTATAATAGAAGAAAGTGTTAATAAGAACTCAAGTGAAATAGAAGAAAGAGTTGAAGATGCGAGTAGTAGAATGTGTCTGTTTGTGACAAACAACAAAGATGATGTCATGTATGAAACTGTTGAGAAGCAGATATTTGTTGGATCGGATGAGAATATTTACTCTCAAGTCTTGTACTATGAGAACACATATACAAAAAGCAACCATGATCCTTTCTTAGATCATATTTCCACTTTCCCAACTGATTCACACAATAATTCAGATACAGTTGACTTGAGCAGAAACATGTTGTTCTCAACCGAGGTAGAAAACTCACCAGCTTTAGCTACAGACACAGACAAAAGAAAAATAAATCCTAGTCAGGGAACAGAGATACTGTCTTCTGCAAGAGGAACAATGGAAGTAATACATTCTTCAGATGGTGGAGATAGTCAGAGTCCAGATGTTTTAACTGTGGAGCAAGTCATTGAACATTCAGAAGAAAGTCAGAAACAAGCAAGTTTAACAACTTGTACATTTTGTGTGACTACAGACAGTGAAGTTTGTTCAAGTGATTTAGCTCTGAAGAAAATTTCTAGTGATGGTGACGTGACAGGTACATATAATTCACATGATGCTTTATCGTGTAACACCTGCATACATGATTCTGCCAGCAGTTATTGTATTCATGATTGTCAAGATTGTCTGTTACAGTTTAGATTGGATTGTGCTCAAGGTCTCCATGAATGTCATAAATCACAAGAAGCAGAATGTGATTCTTGCATAGTCCTGACCAACTTAATTGTACCATCACAAGTTCATACTCACTGTCAGAACACATCATCTACCACACTCACAACTTCAGCAGTGCCTCAGCTCACAGAAGCATCAGATGTCAACAACAAGATAAGGCTCATCAATGGTGTTTTAGTCAATGACAACAACTATTCTACAAGATTGTAGGCAAAGTTACAGTAGTTATTGACATTCAGGTTTTTGCAAATCTATAAACAGCACCTTTGAATATAGTCGAAACTAAATTTGACATCACCACAAGTTACATTCCATTATTTCAGTTCTGGTAACTATTACAGCTGGCAGATCAGTAAGAAACTATTTTGGCAGTCACATTGGTTATTGCTTACTAAACTGACGTCATTGCACTCCGGGCAGACCCATAGGTGCTCAGTATGCATACTGATGGTTCCTGTGACTCACTGATTAAACGCACTCCTAACTCTGCCCCTCAGACATCCAATTACCCCAGGTACCTCCAAACTGCCTAAATCGCTAGATCGATTCAACATCTATCTTAGTGTCCTCATCCACCAGACAGTCGCGAAGAGACCGAAGGACATCCCCCTTATCCATCTCCAACTTCCCAACAATTGATGCTGTTGATCCTAGCCTGTCCACTCTCTAATTACCTTAACACCTGCATGCCCAGGACAGTATATCCACAAAATGTTGTAAGCTCTTATGTGAACAGACATGACTCCCTATCAAAAACAATTCTTCAAGGAACAGTTGATGGTGGTAGGAGAAGAGAACGGCAAATCAGTTCTTCAAGGAACATTTGAGGGTGGTAGGAGAAGAGAACGGCAAATCAGTTCTTCAAGGAACAGTTGATGGTGGTAGGAGAATAGTACGGCAAAGACAATTCTTCAAGGAACAGTTGACGGTGGTAGAATAGTATGACAAATCAATTCTTCAAGGAACAGTTGATGGTGGTAGAATAGTATGACAAATCAATTCTTCAAGGAACAGTTGATGGTGGTAAGAGAAGAGGACGGCCATAACAATTCTTCAAGGAACAGTTGACAGTGGTAAGAGAAGAGGACAGCAAAAACAATTCTTCAAGGAACAGTTGACGGTGGTAAGAGAAGAGGACGGCAAAAACAATTCTTCAAGGAACAGTTGGTGTTGGTAGAATAGTACGACAAAGACAATTCTTCAAGGAACAGTTGACGGTGGTAGAAGAGGACAGCAAAGACAATTCTTCAAGGAACAGTTGACGGTGGTAGAAGAGTACGACAAATCAATTCTTCATGGAACAGTTGATGGTGGTAGAATAGTATGACAAATCAATTCTTCAAGGAACAGTTGATGGTGGTAAGAGAAGAGGACGGCCATAACAATTCTTCAAGGAACAGTTAACGGTGGTAAGAGAAGAGGACAGCAAAACAATTCTTCAAGGAACAGTTGACGGTGGTAAGAAGAAGAGGACAAAAACAATTCTTCAAGGAACAGTTGACGGTGGTAGAAGAGGACAGCAAAGACAATTCTTCATGGAACAGTTGACGGTGGTAGAAGAGTATGACAAATCAATTCTTCATGGAACAGTTGACGGTGGTAGAAGAGTACGACAAATCAATTCTTCATGGAACAGTTGACGGTGGTGGAAGAGGACGACAAATCAATTCTTCATGGAACAGTTGACGGTGGTAGAAGAGTACGACAAATCAATTCTTCAAGGAACAGTTGACGGTGGTGGAAGAGGACGACAAATCAATTCTTCATGGAACAGTTGACGGTGGTAGAAGAGTACAACAAATCAATTCTTCAAGGAACAGTTGAGGGTGGTAAGAGAAGAGGACAGCAAAGACAATTATGGATTGATAACATCAAGGATTGGTCAGGAAATGATTTTTCCACACTTATCTGCCACTTGTAAGGAAGATTTTTGTTTGGATATGTGCAAACGATTCAAACGTAACATACCTACTATCCTAATGAGTTATAGACTTTATATTATTTCTAATATTATTACTTACATTTCTTTCGACTCTGCAGATAACATTTATTTGATAGTAAATACTCAATAAACTCTGTAGCTAATATTTATTTACCAGTGTCAGTAACTATTCAATAACACTTGAGATAACATTTATTTATCAGTAAATATTCAATAACAATATAGCTAAGATTTACTTGTCAGTAAATATTCAATAACAATATAGATAATATTTACTTGTCATGTCATCATCTCACATGTCATGTTTGTCTGATATCATCTGAAATGAAAGTTGACTTGTTAGATTCATGATTGAGATTCCTTCCTTCCTTGCTCAATACTCATAGACACTGTTTTGTGCTGCCCTCTTCTGCTTTCCTTCCTTCTTACCCCAGAAACAAAAGTCACAATCATGTTATTACATTGTCTTTCATAATAACAATTATGTATATTATTGTTGATAAATAAATATAGAGAAATCATTCTCATGTTTGCAATTTACTGTGAAACTGAACTGTCAGAGCTGTGGAAGTCTTTGCATTTTGTTCTATTTTGTATCCTGGAATGAAGTATGTGATTTCTATATTGCCTCTAGTCGAATCTAAATTATGTTAATATAACTAGACAAAGTTCTGACCACATACGGATGATCAGCATAGAAGGATAAGTCAGTGAATATGTCACAAATAGCTATTAATATAGTTATTGGTTACTAAACTGGCGTCATTGCACTCCCGGGCAGACCCATAGGTGCTCAGTCTCCTCCAACAGATATCGAAGAGTATGCATACTGATGGTTCTTGTGGCTCGTGATTAAACACACCTCTCACTCTGCCTCTCAGGCATCCAGTTCGACTTGAACAACGGGTAACTCCAAACTGCTTAAATCGCTTGATCGATTCAACATCGATTTTAGTGTCCTCATCCAACAGAGAGTCGCGAAGAGACCGAAGAATATCCCCCTTATCCATCTTCAACTCCCCAACAATCGATGCTGTGGATGCAAGCCTGTCCGCTCTCTCATTACTGTAAACATCCGCATGCCCAGGACAGTATATCCACGTAAGCCGCTGGAGGTTAGAAACTTCTATAGACAACATCTACTCATACCGAAACCTGCCCTTCTGGATCTTGTGAAGCATCGACTGAGAGTCAGATACAACAACTGCCCCAGTAAATGAAGTCCCAGAAATCCAATGAAGGGCAGCAGTAACGGCCTAAACCTCCATCCTCATGCTAGAAGTAGTTGTCCTGTATGCCCCACTTCGCTCTGCAACAACCCTACTATGCACATTAGCCAAGAAACCCCAGTCGGATTTCTCACCATGTTGAACCGACCCATCGGTATATACAACAACATCATCATCCCTTGCATTATCTTCTATCAAGAATGTAGAGATTGGGGCAACATGAAGGCTGATCTCGCAGTTAAGCTATTAATATATTAACTATTAAGTGCAGTAGCATATACCTGTTTAGCCATGGACTGCTCCATGATTTGTTTCAATATAAAATTAGCGAAATAGTTACTGTAATGTATTCTGATCATTCATTATCATCAAGTAGCTTGTCCCTTCCGGAACTTGGCTCCCATGACAGCAGTCCTGAAAAGCTCTCTGTTCTGTGCTAGTTGGCCGCGTCAACAGCAGTCATTCTCAGATCGTCAATGACATCTTGCACCCATCGTCTTCTAGGTCTTCCTCTTGTTCTGCTTCCAGGCACCATTCCTTCCAACTTATTTTCTCTAGGCACTCATGTCGTTTGATGTGTCAGAAATATTTAATTTTCCTTGTTTTTCTGCTTTGTAATAGCCAACTCTCTTTAACATCAAGCTGTTGCAGAACAAAAGCGTTTGTTCTTTTCTCTGTCCATGATATTCTAAGTACTATTCTGTAGCATTTGTTCTTTTCTCTGTCCATGATATTCTAAGTACTATTCTGTAGCATTTGCATTCAAAGTCATTAATGATCTTCTCTGCTGCTTTGTCAATGTTCCTTGTCTCACAACCATATGTTGCCAATGGAAAAAAACAGGCTCTTAAACACAGGATTTTTGTTCTTATGTCAGTTCCCTTTCGTAGGTTAGTTCTTTTAGTTTTTGCAAAGCAATGCTCAGCCTTCTTTTAATTTCTTTTATAGCATTCCCGTCATTTGTCAGCAATGCCCTAAGGTATTCAAAGTTGTAGACTCTATTTTGTGGCCGTTGACACATATATTAGCCAGCAATTCTGATCATTACAGGTTCTTAATTTATTTGTTATTTTCTGTTAACTGGTGTTAAAAGTACATTAATTTATCTACAAAATTACATGTCATCCACTTCACCAAATTAGGATAAATAATCAGACAACTACATCTTAATTTGTACATACACCTGTGATGTGAAAACATGATACAAATTTAATTCGGCCGCAGGATGTTTTTCAATGCGGTAGTCAATCTGATCAGAAAATGTTAAGGAGATAGAAACTAGAAAACTATTTATTATTATACTTACAATTTCCAGTTTTTCTCAACGTACTCTCCACCAACATTGGTACACACCTCAGCTATTACAACCGTTTTTCTCAACATACTCTCCCCCAACATTGGTACACACCTCTGCAATTACCTTTTCTCAACATACTCTCCACCAACATTGGTACACACCTCTGCTATTACATTTTCTCAACATACTCTCCACCAACATTGGTACACATCTCTGCTATTACATCACAAATCAGGAGGTGCATTGCCACGAAGAGTCAAGAGTTGGGGGAGTTGACCACAAATGACATCCATCAGAAATTTGAAAAAATCTCTAAAGACTGGTCTAAAAGATGAAGGGTTAACTTCATGCATTGAGTTTTACCTTATATGGCTCTATTCCTCTCCACACAGATGCTATGCTAGCTTCCAGAATGTTGCACAAAACACAAACTCTGTAGCTATGGATCTCTGGACAAATTATGTTGTGGACATAACGTCACGGTCGGTTTGAATCCACCACCTTCAGAATGCAAGGCAGAGCTTAACCACTTAACCACAAAGGTGATTCATACTTGTGAGACTGCACTAAAAGAGTAAAAGCAAAACATCAAATGATTCAATATAAATGAGATTGAAATGCAGTTTTACAAATGAACACAGTTAAACAAAGCCAACATTTCAACCACAAGCTCTTTATCAGGTAAGAAACAGACAATAGTAAAAGGGAGGGCTTGCTTGACTACTTGTGTAGTATTAGCAAACCGCCAGTGTTGATGCCGGGGCCCGCAAGAGAAGCAAAGAATAGTACTACTGCAACCTACAAGGCATGTTGTAAGAGGCGACTGATGTAGGACCTGGGAAGCTACCCTAGTAAATAAAAATCATAGCAGAAAGAATGTACTGGCCTACTTGTAAGCGCATAACTGACACAATGCATAATTGCTCTTAGACTCAGATCACATACAACTCACATAGAGTGGTTAACAAGTGGTCGATATGGAGCGAAGAAGAAGATTAGCAAACAAGTATTTAGATAAGAAGATACAAAACAAAAAGTATAGAAGACTAGAGAAGTGTGCATTCAGTTACATATACTTTTCAAACATGCAAAGAATGTGCAAAGAAAGAAAGTGTATAATGCGAAGAGAAGGTTTAGAACATTTGGTGACTACAGGTAAAATTCAGGAAGGAGAGATCGTGGAAGACAGAGGGAGAAGATGTTGGATGGCCTGACATCATGGTTCGACAAAATATCGACATCAGAACTGATTACATGCACCAAGAAAAGAGAGTTGTGGAGAGACATGATCGCCTACGCCGCATGCATGGAACTTGATTGATTGAAAGAAAGTTGCCAGTATTATCTCTCTCTCGCGATCACCACTTAGACTGATGTACCAGATTTCCACCTAAATTCTGCTGTTGTTTTTAGGGACTTAGTCATTCCGTACAGTTTCTCATTTAGCACGGTTTTTTTCGGCCAGGCTTCGTTTCTCAGGCCTGCTAGCAGTGGGCAGTCTTGCAGTAGGTGCTCTACCGTCATGTCCGCCTGCTCGCAGTGGCACAGGCTAGTTGTGTCAATTTTAAATTTGCTGTAAAGGTGGGACTGAAGTATTATGGCCGGTACGGAGGTGGAATATGTCAACTTGTTTGCTACGGGACAGACCATAGCACCCATCTTTGGCGCTGTGTTGAGGGTGGTCTTGTGATCACTTCTCTCTATATCGCCATCCGATGGCTGTTTTAGCCTCCTTGTTGCTGATTTCGTAATCGGTCTGCGGCAGTCGCCTTCCTGCCGTTGCTAACTTGTCTGCCTCTTCGTTTCTGCTTATATTGCAGTGTGATGGGATCCACTGTATGACTGTGCATTTGAATTAGATTGTTAATACTCCGGATCGTTTTAGCTCGTTTAGCTCTGTGCCGGTTGAGCTTTTTAGTGCCTTGATGCCCGACAAGGAGTCCGTGAATATCACTTTGTTATGTGAGGTGCTGCTTTTCTCTAGGATCATTTCAGCGGCTATTCTTAGTGCCTCCGTCTCTGCACGGTAGTTGTTTGAGTACTTTCATGTGGCTATCGATTTCGTGACTTTTACTTTCTGTGAGAGCTTAAGCACTATTTCTAATCGAGTTCTTTGCCGATCCGTCGGTGTACACGTCTGTCCACGCTCTCTCATGGTACTCTGGCACTATGAATTCTGTAATCGCTCAGCGTTCGCAGTTCGCTTGCAGCCCTTTTTGTATGCCCGGTATTGATTCTCTTAGCTCTGGCATCGTGGTCTCAAACGGCGGGTTCTTGTCGGTTGCCGGTAGAAGTCTGGGTTTACAGTTGACTGGGACCGGGTCGTCTTGGATCAGTGTTTTGGCACTTTTCGCAAATCTGAATCTCAATCCGTTCATTCTGTCATACATAGCGTGGGAGTTAAGTCTCTTGAATTTCTCCGCAAGTAGGGTAACTTTTCTGTCTCTGTGGTATTTCATCGGTTGGAGGCCTGTGATTGTTTCCAGCGTCACGATGCAGTATTATCTAATATTATTGATATGGAATATCAGTAGCACAAAATGGCAACAGAGTTGCGTCCCTGTTAAAAGCCTACTACTCACCCTTTTCCCATCTCCCCAAGAAATATGTTATTCTGAATGAGCTGATACTAACCTGACCAGAAGGTAGCTCTAGTTCTCAAACATGGTGACGAAATCAATTTTATCGATATAGGGGAAGACTGCAGTAAAACTATGTAGCAATGTCGAAGCGCGTAAGCGAAGAGCGTAATAACAAAGTTTTCAGTGGAGAAATCAAGCAATGGTTATGAAATATATGAGTGAAAGATCTGAATTTATTACTTAAGACTACTCGTGGTTGAATCAGACATTTCTAAACAATTCGGACCTTGCTGACATTGAATGTTTTCAGCCAGTGAAGGGATTGTATACACTTGTGCTGACAAAAACGTGTTTTTTTTTTGGTATTTTGCCGAACACATCCGATTTTACCATGCGTTTGTTCTAGTTCGATCCTCATAATCCGCGAAAGCCTCCACCCTGTCAACAGGGCAACACGTAACAGGCAGTGTCCCAAAGTTCAATCGCAAGTTCTTCGTTTCTATGCAGCAAAGGGAAATCAAACATGGACAATGAGCAACAGACGATCAACGGTATTTTATACCTACTTTGTGTTACCAGTGCCAAACATGGACAATGAGCAAAGCACAGTCGCATAAAATAACTACATATGAAATGCGATGTCTACGAAAAGTTACCAACAACACCAGTAAAGACAGTCACCAACATCAGCATAAGAAAGAAAGTTGACGCATAACCTTGGTTGAATTACATTGAGAAATAAAGAATGAAGTGATTTGATTACTTAATATGAATGCATCCAAACTCAACAGTATACAGGGTCTTCTACAACAGAACATCGGGAAAGAAGGCGAGAGAAGACCCTAAAAAAGATGGTTAGATGGAATAGCAGAATCCTGTCAAAGAGCAAAAATAACTATCACCAAAGCCACTAGAATAGCGCCAGGCAAAAACAGAAAACCACAACACCGGTAACATCGGACGACAAAAGAAGCTTTGCTATTCTTTCTTCGTCGACTTTACGCCTTTTGCAAATTAAGTGTTTCATTGGTCCTTTGAACAAAGACCGGTATATACAGTATTACATAAGTAGTATAAAATTAATGATTAAATATGAAAATAAACAGCACTCGATGTTTCGTTATTATACCTTTATCAAGAAAAACAAATATACACAGAATACTTAATTAACTAAAACATAATAATTCTTCTTCTTCTTTTTGCGTTCGTTTTTACGACCAGTTTTAATCACTCTTTGTAATGTTTGATCTTTGCCAAGAACGTGTATACGTTGTACATTGGTTTGGTAGGCCCATAAACGCATATAATAAGACTTCTACACGTTTAGGACATGTGTATCCGATTTCAGCCAGACCTCCTTAGTCGCCTCTTACGTCATGCATGGCAGGTAACAGTGGTTCTATTCTTTACACCCCAAATTTGGGCCCGGTAACCACTCGGGCGAACATAATTCTAACTAAGGATGCCAAGAAAATGATAAAACACGTAATTACAAAGTACTGTAGTTTACAAATTACAAAAACAATGACAAAATACAGCAACGTTTCGACCAACAAGGCCTTTATCAAGCAAACGAACAAACAGGAGTGACAAATTAAAATGAAACACAAATGGACGACCAAATACAAACGTATCTAAGGAAAATCTGGAATAAAACGAATAACGAAATAAATGTAACACAAAAACACACATAAAACTAGAAATAGAAAGGAAAAGAAACAATGAAACATCTAGTAAATATATACTTGAATACATGCAACATATACCCATATAGATTACAAAGCAGGAGAAGAGAAAGTACTAAGAAGCATAAGAATGGAATATAACATGAATACATGCAACATACACCCATATAGATTACAAAGCATGGGAAGAGAAAGTACTAGAAGCATAAGAATGTATACGTTGAGCCCGCGTGGTCGCAAGGTACCATACAAAGAAAGCAACCGATTCTCCAGAGCAAATCGACTGCGATCATCCGAGGAACATGATCGGATGGCTGTGACCTGGACATCGTGAGCACCTAAATGGCCAGTGTCATTGAAATGGGTGGCTACAGGGTCACAGAGCATTGGCGTATGTCGCGTAAGTGTTGGGCGAATCGGTCACTGAGCCTCTTGCCTGTCTCGCCGATATAAGCCTTGTTACACCGCTTACATTACTATCACCTTACTATCTTGACATTACTATCACCTTACGCCTATCCGCTATCTCTACATCAGTATATTACAAGCCTACTGATGCACATAGTTTTCTCCTCTATACTTCTTCCCATCCCCGGGCTTGTCGTGACTCTTTGCCATTCTCGCAGCTCTTACGCCTTCGTCGCCTTTGTAGTGAGGACGATGATTTTCTTGAGAGAGCTCGCGAGATGCTTGATTTCTTTCGTAAGCGCCTATACCCGGAGAGGGTGCTTGTCTCGGCTATGCATCGAGTTCAGAAAATCACTCGCCAGCAGGCCCTTACCAGTCAGCATAGGACTACTAACTCTGACAGAGTAAAACTTATCTTAACTTACCACCCCATAGTTCCCTGGTGAAAAATGTTTTATTCCGTCATCTGTCTCTCCTTAGATCGGATCCTGAGACCCGTTCTGTCTTCCCCAACTATCCTTTGGTGTCTTACAGACGGGACAGAAGTCTTAAGGATATGTTGGTACACAGTCGCCTTAAGTCCAATATCCAGACTCATTTTGGCACTGTCCAGTGTGGTCGTCGGCGTTGCAACACGTGTGCTTATGTGATACAGACGCGTACTGTATCTTTCCTTTAGGCACGTTTCTTATTGACGATGGGTTCACATGCGAGTCCGTAATCTTATCTATGCCATTATCTGTAAGCGGTGTAACAAGGCTTATATCGGCGAGACAGGCAAGAGGCTCAGTGACCGATTCGCCCAACACTTACGCGACATACGCCAATGCTCTGTGACCCCTGTAGCCACCCATTTCAATGACACTGGCCATTTAGGTGCTCACGATGTCCAGGTCACAGCCATCCGATCATGTTCCTCGGATGATCGCAGTCGATTTGCTCTGGAGAATCGGTTGCTTTCTTTGTATGGTACCTTGCGACCACGCGGCTCAACGTATTACATTCTTATGCTTCTTAGTACTTTCTCTTCCCATGCTTTGTAATCTCTATGGGTGTATGTTGCATGTATTACATTCTTATGCTTCTTAGTACTTCCTCTTCCCATGCTTTGTAATCTATATGGGTGTATGTTGCATGTATTCATGTTATATTCCATTCTTATGCTTCTTAGTACTTTCTCTTCTCCTGCTTTGTAATCTATATGGGTATATGTTGCATGTATTCAAGTTATATATTTACTAGATGTTTCATTGTTTCTTTTCCTTTCTATTTCTAGTTTTTATGTGTTTTTTGTGTTACATTTATTTCGTTATTCGTTTTTATTCCAGATTTTCCTTAGATACGTTTGTATTTGGTCGTCCATTTGTGTTTCATTTAATTTGTCACTCCTGTTTGTTCGTTTGCTTGATAAAGGCCTTGTTGGTCGAAACGTTGCTGTATTTTGTCATTGTTTTTGTAATTTGTAAACTACAGTACTTTGTAATTACGTGTTTTGCCAATCAAATAGTTTTACTGCAGTTCCATATATACATACAAGAAAATGATACTAGTATACGGACCTGTCTCCAAGCTGTTGTAGTTAATTAAGTATTCTGTGTATATTTGTTTTTTGGGATAAAGGTCTAGTACCGAAACGTCGAGTGCTGTTATTTTCATATTTAATCATTAATTTTTCACTTCTTCTTTTGTCAGCACGTTACCGGGTTGCTAACCCAGTGTCGTGGTTTTATGTATTTGTCTTGCGCTTCTCTGTTGACTTGTGTGATGGTTTTCTTAGTCCCCTGGCAGAAGTCAACTACGTTATCTATCCACCTTTTCTCGGTCTTTCTCTCGCCTTCCTTCCTGATATTCTGTTGTGGAAAGCTTCATAGGCAGTTGTTCACTATACTGAATATACCTGTCTTTGCTCAATCTCCATTGTACTCAGTATTACCGCAGCCACCAAAACGAGTTTCTCCAGATCTGATAGAGATAAGAAGAGATAAATTGGTCCTGAAGTTTTGTAGAGAGAGGAGAGAGAGAGAGAGAGAGAAACGAGAAAGAGACCATTATTTTGTAATGTTACTTGGGCTTTTTTCATATTTCGAAACCTTATTTATTCCGGTAGCACTTTTCATGTATTCTGTTGAAAAAGAAACAACAAATAAATGTACGAATTCCGCGTCCGGTTTCGCTTATAAAACTTGGAGACTTTCTGCATTGAATTAATTCTAGCAACTTTGATGTTTCAATAAAGTATAAAGCTACCAGCGTCTATCACTTGTATTCTATTGCTTATTATCAGAGTGCGAACTGATAAGTTTATGTCGCCTCAGAGCGTTGACTGATGCAAGTAAGTGAAATTTTAAATTGGTTGCACTCATCATTACAGATTTATAGTTGCTGTTGACTCGACAACATCCCAACAGTGTAAGAAGTGTAACTTAAAGTGTAAGTTATCAAGTAAGTGTAGAGTTAAGTTAGTAATGTTAGAGTTACAGACTGAGACTAGTCTAAGTCTAAAAAATGCTAAACTAAGTCCTACTATTACTAAGTAGTACACTAAGTAAAGTACTGAAGTACTCTACCTACGTACACAACACTGGTGACTGAGTGTGTGTAACACTGTTACTGTAACTTACACTGTACAGTAGGCGTAGGTAACGTGTACGTGTAAGGATGACTAAGTAAGTTAATTTAGTTACAACGTAGTGATACTAGTACTAGTGATAGTCCAGGGACCAAATAGTTAATAGTACAACTAACTTAATAGCTAAAGTTAATACTTAGTTAAAGTAATAACAGAGTGAATGTTGAAAGTGATATTAGTGAAACACGTACAAACAAAGTACTATAGTTTTACAAAATACATAAACAGTGACGATAAACAGCAACGTTTCGACCAACAAGGCCTTTATCAAGCAAACGAACAAACAGGAGTGACAAATTAAAATGTTCCTCTGATGATCGTAGTCGATTTGCTCTGGAGAATCGGTTGATTTCTTTGTATGGTACCTTCGACCACCTGGCTCAACATATTACATTCTTATGCTTCTTAGTACTTTCTCTTCCCATGATTTGTAATCTCTATGGGTATATGTTGCATGTATTACATTCTTATGCTTCTTAGTACTTTCTCTTCCCATGCTTTATAATCTATATGGGTATATGTTGCATGTATTCAAGTTATATATTTACTAGATGTTTCATTGTTTCTTTTCTATTTCGTGTTTTTTGTGTTACATTTATTTCGTTATTCGTTTTATTCCAGATTTTCCTTAGATACGTTGGTATTTGGTCGTCCATTTGTGTTTCATTTTAATTTGTCACTCCTGTTTGTTCGTTTGCTTGATAAAGGCCTTGTTGAGTCGAAACGTTGCTGTTTATCGTCACTGTTTATGTATTTTGTAAAACTATAGTACTTTGTTTGTACGTGTTCACTATTTACCAAGTTTTACTGCAGTCTTCCCCCTATTTCGAAAGTGATATTACCTCGCAGTCAGAGCGACTAACGGACAGTGGTGACACTCGGTCTACATAATTCAATAATTTTATCCTGCCAGTGAGTGATAGAATATTATCAGTGAGTACACTACCAGCTAAATACAAACAGTAATTAAAGTAGACAGCTCAGGTGTGTAATCCATAGTAGTAAATTAGTAATACTAATAGGTAAGAATTAGAGACTAAAGTCGCTGAGTCCCTTTATCAACTTACTGATTTTAAATTTGTTTGGTTGAGCTGACGCAATCAACTTAGCTGGTGCCTTTTTACGTTGACCTTTAATGCGAATAAATTGGCTATTGAGTGAGAATTAGATTGAGTCAGTAAAGAAGTCAGAAGTGTGATTGTCTTTTAGTGATTTCAAATACTTCAGTGCTTGAAGTCACAGTTAGTTACTTATTGACTACTTAAAACAAATGTCACATAAATATAAGTACATTCTAGAAAATATCACTGGGCTATATCAAATTAAAAAAAACACTGCAAGACAAGTAAAATCTGAAATAAATAAATGTGGAACCAAAATTAATACAAATATATTATATATATCGCCCGGGTGGTACCGACGCCAGCAAGGGAAGCAAAGAATAGTACCACTGCAACCTACAATGCATGTCGTAAGAGGAGACTGATGTAGGACCTAGGAAGCTACCTAGTAAATCAAAAACATAGCAGAAATCGGATGGGCTGGCCAACTTGTAGGCGCATAACTGGCACAACACACAATTGCTCTTAGGCTCAGATTACATACAAATCACACAGAGTGGTTAACAAGTGGTCGATGTGGAGCGTTCGAAGAAGAAGATATTATAATATCATCTGTTCCTAGGAGACCAAGCAGTTTAAAATGTGAAGTAGTTTACATATCTTGACAGTGTAGTAACACTTGATGGTAAAATGAAGGAAAATATCAAAGTACACTCAGGCAAGCTCAGAAATGCCTTTGCAATGATGAAGTCAATCTGAAAATCCAGTACATGCAGCAATAAAGCAAAGTTAAGGCTATATCAAACTGCTATCTTGTTAGTTCTGCTATATTGATTAGAATGTTGAAGAATGACCAAGAGAGATGGTTACAGACTGTCCACCTTTCATCATTGTAAAGAATAAAGACAAAGGGTTTAAAACCGAAGGATTGACTTCATTGCACCGGGTTTTACCCCATATGGCGTAGTCCCTCTCCGCAGAAATGGTATTCCACCTGCCGAGAGTATTGCACAAAGCACGAACTCAGTAGCTCCAGCAACAATCCTAGGGTCTCTGGAAAAAACTGCACTCATGAACAGAACGGCACGGTCCAGATTCGAACTCATGACCTTCGTCTCACAAGGCAAAGGGCGTAACCACTTAGCTACAGAGACCCCATAGAATACAGACAAATTTCTTTCTAAATCATGGATTCCCAAAGTGGCAGTACCCCCTGCGCATTGGAAGCATTGAAGCTTTCCATTTCCAGGTGGGGCAGCAGCAGGTAGTGGTTTTGAAGCATTTGGGGGAGTTTTTTTGTGTTTTGCGATTGAATAATCATAACAAATTCGAATTCTACATTTTAATTCATCTTATGCCCATCTTACACGATCCATTTTTTCATCAATTTTCTTTTTCATTTATATAATCATTTGAAAATTGATCATGTATGACCAAAATATATATCAATTTTTTATGTCAAAGTGAAAATAGAGCATGTATATATATGTGGTATATGGGGAGGATTTGGACATAGATACCCAACCTATCTCGGAAGCAGAGGTAAAAGAGGCCATTAGGGCACAGAAAAAAAATAAAGCACCAGGTAAAGATGGAGTATGCACAGAAATACTTATGGTGGAAGAAGCAGAAACACCAAGACTCCTGTGTAAAATTCTAAATGATATATGGGATAAATAAATAATTCCAGAAGAATGGAGAATAGGCTCTATTATCAAGTTACCAAAGAAAGGGGACTTAGGAAATTGCAACAACTGGAGAGGAATAACCCTGTTATCATTAGCAAGTAAAATATTTAGTAGAGTGATTCTTCAAAGAATGAAAGTAGCACTGGACAACAAAATTAGGATAGAACAAGCAGGTTTCAGGAAAGTAGCACTGGACAAGAAAATTAGGATAGAACAAGCAGGTTTCAGGAAAGGAAGATCATGCATAGACCACATTTTTACACTGCGACAGATAGTTGAACAAAGTAATGAATGGAATAGTTCCATCTACATGGTTTTTGTTGACTTTGAAAAAGCATTTGATAGCCTGCACAGGGGATCACTATGGAAGATACTCTGTCATTATGGAATACCAATAAAGATGGTCAGTGTAATTAAAGCATTATATACAGACTTTCAGTGTCAAGTAGTATGCAATAGCCAGCTGACAGAGTGTTTTGAGGTCAATACAGGAGATAGACAGGGATGTATTCTTTCACCATTCCTGTTTAACCTTGCCATGGACTGATTGATGAGAGAAACCATAAAGGATAACAATAGAGGCATTCGATGAACACTTACATCAGTTCTGGAAGATTTGGATTATGCTGAAGATATTGGTCTTTTGACTAGCAGATACGAGGATGCTCAAAGGAAATTAGATACACTTTCCAGAACAGCTTAAACAATCAATCAATTAAGTGCTGTGCCTGCCAGCGTATGCGATCATGTCTCTCCACAACTCTCTTTGCTTGGTGCATGTAATCAGTTCTAATGTCGATGTTTTGTCGAACTATGATGTCAGGCCATCCAGCATCTTCTCTCTCTGTCTTCCACGATCTCTCCTTCCCTGAATTTTACCTGTAGTCACCAAATGTTCTAAACCTTCTCTTCGCATCATATGCCTGAAGAACCTTGATTGTCAGATTCTTATTCTTTTGATACGGTTTCTTGTGTGCAGGCCTGATTTAAAACCTCCACATTTGTTTTCTGTGCTGTCCATGGAATTTTCAGCATTCTTCTGTAAAACCACATATCTGTGGTTTCCAATGATCGTTTTGATTGTTTGTTCATTGTCCAGCTTAAACAATAGGACTTAAAATAAATATAGCGAAAATGAAGGTAATGAGAAATAATCATAAATTTGAGAACCCAATTGTATTACAAAACGAAGTCATAGAGGAAGTCCAGGATTTTGTATACCTGGGAAGTACAGTATTGCCAGATGTAGATTCAGAAAAGGATATCATCAAACAAATCAAGAAGGCAAGACAAAATTTTGCGATGTTCAGCAAAATTTGGAAAACAAAAGGACTAAATCTTAGGACAAAACTTAAAATATATAGAAGTAATGTACTGGGAGTGCTATTATACAGTAGTGAATGCTGGAAAATGACCCAACACATAATACACAAGTTGGAGACATTTCAGAATAAATGTTTAATAAGAATCCTGCAAATTTTCTGGCCAAATACCATAACAAATGAGGAGCTTTGAAACGAACAGACTGTGCATCCTTTGAGACCATCATTAAGAGACGAAGATGGAGGTGGTTTGGACATGTATGTCATATGCCAGTGGGGGCATTGGCTAAGACAGCTCTCAGATGGACAGCGGATGGGAAGAGAAGGCCTGGACGTCCAAAGGAAACATGGAGAAGAACGGGGGAGAGAGAGAGTTGAAGGAATGTAGCCTGGCGTGGGAGACGGTTGGTAGAAAGGCAGCAGAATGGCAACAGTAGAGGTCTCTTGTGAAGCCTTATGTGTCAATCGAACATGAAGAGGATATACATATGGGGAGGGGCATTGGCAAACTGTTATAATGGGGAGGGCATTACAAAGTTTATGTCGGCAAAGTAGGGTGGGCAAAAAGTTTGGGAATCTTTGGTCTAAATAAAGTATTAAATTCTAGACTTCTCTTTAGTGTCAACACATGGAAAATATTCTTCATGATAGAAGATGGAAATTGCTAGGACAATGAACTCTAATATACCAGCCAGAACAGCTATCACTTGGACACTAGACATGAAAAGAAGGAAAAAAACCAAGAACTTGGAGATGCGCAATAAAAGAATAAATACACATAGAATCTTTGACATTCTGAAACAATGTGCTGAGAGATACAAAGGAGTATGACAAACTCTTGTGAGACAGCCCAAACACAGAACTCTGCCAGGTCACCTCATCTTAAATGGACAGCTATGCATACTTCACTGCAAATACTCACTCTAGTATGACCTCATAGCTCACTCAACATGTGCATGTGACCCTCGTTCATATTGCTTGAATATGTTTATAGTACACCATATATGTGCTTTTGAATATAGGTGTTACAGAAGAGTCCTCTGTATATCAGTGCTTTTGAATATAGGTGTTATAGAAGAGTCTCTGTATATCAGTGCTTTTGAATATAGGTGTTACAGAAGAGTCCTCTGTATATCATGTGCTTTTGAATATAGGTGTTACAGAAGAGTCCTCTGTATATCATGTGCTTTTGAATATAGGTGTTACAGAAGAGTCCTCTGTATATCATGTGCTTTTGAATATAGGTGTTACAGAAGAGTGCTCTGTATATCATGGACAGAGAAGAGAACAAATAGATCTATCTAGAAAGAACTGAATATCAAAGCAAACTAGCAGATGCTACAAATAGGAATAAGAAAATTGTCTTATTTTAGACATATAAATAGACACGAAGGGTTAGAGAAAACTATTATGGAAGGAGGCATACCTGCAAAGAGAATAAGACAAAGACACGGAGGAAATGGATTCAGGATATAACTGATGATTTGAGCATGACACGGCTGCAGAGACCTTGTTTTATAATAGACCTAATAGAGTAAATAGAGTAAAAATAGACCTCACCATTCAGAAATAATGACAAACTACCGAATGTATAAGTGGTGTCTAGTAAATCAACGGCTTGTTTACTGTGGTTGATGACATCGTCCTGTAAGGGATATGCCACAATTTTCAGTTTGTTCAAGTCCTGTAAATAAGGACATAGAAAAACAAAGCCATTTAATATTGATGACATGTCAAAGCATATTTGTTTCTGCTTCTACAGGGAATCTCAAGTTGATGAGATGTACATTATCATATCATATTATCAAAGCTTATTTGTTTCTGCTTCTAAAGGGAATCTCAAGTTGATGAGATGTACATTATCATATCATATCATATTATCAAAGCATATTTGTTTCTGCTTCTACAGGAATCTCAAGTTGATGAGATGTACATTATCATATCATATCATATTATCAAAGCATATTTGTTTCTGTTTCTACAGGGAATCTCAAGTTGATGAGATGTACATTATCATATCATATTATCAAAGCATATTTGTTTCTGCTTCTACAGGGAATCTTAAGTTGATGAGATGTACATTATCATATCATATCATATTATCAAAGCATATTTGTTTCTGCTTCTACAGGAATCTCAAGTTGATGAGATGTACATTATCAAAAATCATATTATCAAAGCTATTTGTTTCTGCTTCTACAGGAATCTCAAGTTGATGAGATGTACATTATCATATCATATCATATTATCAAAGCTATTTGTTTCTGCTTCTACAGGAATCTCAAGTTGATGAGATGTACATTATCATATCATATCATATTATCAAAGCTTATTTGTTTCTGCTTCTACAGGAATCTCAAGTTGATGAGATGTACATTATCATATCATATTATCAAAGCTATTTGTTTCTGCTTCTACAGGAATCTAAGTTGATGAGATGTACATTATCATATCATATCATATTATCAAAGCTTATTTGTTTCTGTTCTACAGGAATCTCAAGTTGATGAGATGTACATTATCTATCATATCATATTATCAAAGCATATTTGTTTCTGTTCTACAGGAATCTCAAGTTGATGAGATGTACATTATCATATCATATTATCAAAGCATATTTGTTTCTGCTTCTACAGGAATCTCAAGTTGATGAGATGTACATTATCATATCATATTATCAAAGCATATTTGTTTCTGCTTCTACAGGAATCTCAAGTTGATGAGATGTACATTATCATATCATATCATATTATCAAAGTTTATTTGTTTCTGCTTCTACAGGGAATCTCAAGTTGATGAGATGTACATTATCATATCATATCATATTATCAAAGCTTATTTGTTTCTGCTTCTACAGGAATCTCAAGTTGATGAGATGTACATTATCATATCATATTATCAAAGCTATTTGTTTCTGTTCTACAGGGAATCTCAAGTTGATGAGATGTACATTATCATATCATATCATATTATCAAAGCTTATTTGTTTCTGCTTCTACAGGGAATCTTAAGTTGATGAGATGTACATTATCATATCATATCATATTATCAAAGCTATTTGTTTCGCTTCTACAGGAATCTCAGTTGATGAGATGTACATTATCATATCATATCATATTATCAAAGCTTATTTGTTTCTGCTTCTACAGGGAATCTCAAGTTGATGAGATGTACATTATCATATCATATTATCAAAGCTTATTTGTTTCTGTTTCTACAGGGAATCTCAAGTTGATGAGATGTACATTATCATATCATATCATATTATCAAAGCATATTTGTTTCTGCTTCTACAGGAATCTCAAGTTGATGAGATGTACATTATCATATCATATTATACAAAGCTTATTTGTTTCTGCTTCTAAGGAATCTCAGTTGATGAGATGTACATTATCATATCATATCATATTATCAAAGCATATTTGTTTCTGCTTCTACAGGAATCTCAAGTTGATGAGATGTACATTATCATATCATATCATATTATCAAAGCTTATTTGTTTCTGCTTTCTACAGGAATCTCAAGTTGATGAGATGTACATTATCATATCATATTATCAAAGCATATTTGTTTCTGCTTCTAAGGAATCTCAAGTTGATGAGATGTACATATCATATCATATCATATTATCAAAGCTTATTTGTTTCTGCTTCTACAGGGAATCTCAAGTTGATGAGATGTACATTATCATATCATATCATATTATCAAAGCTTATTTGTTTCTGCTTCTACAGGAATCTCAAGTTGATGAGATGTACATTATCATATCATATTATCAAAGCTTATTTGTTTCTGCTTCTACAGGGGAAACTTAAGTTGATGAGATGTACATTATCATATCATATCATATCATATTATCAAAGCTTATTTGTTTCTGTTTCTACAAGGAATCTCAAGTTGATGAGATGTACATTATCATATCATCATATTATCAAAGCTATTTGTTTCTGCTTCTACAGGAATCTCAAGTTGATGAGATGTACATTATCATATCATATTATATCAAGCATATTTGTTTCTGTTCTACAGGAATCTCAAGTTGATGAGATGTACATTATCATATCATATTATCAAAGCATATTTGTTTCTGCTTCTACAGGGAATCTCAAGTTGATGAGATGTACATTATCATATCATATCATATTATCAAAGTTTATTTGTTTCTGCTTCTACAGGAATCTCAAGTTGATGAGATGTACATTATCATATCATATCATATTATCAAAGCTTATTTGTTTCTGCTTCTACAGGGAATCTCAAGTTGATGAGATGTACATTATCATATCATATTATCAAAGCTTATTTGTTTCTGCTTCTACAGGAATCTCAAGTTGATGAGATGTACATTATCATATCATATCATATTATCAAAGCTATTTGTTTCTGCTTCTACAGGAATCTAAGTTGATGAGATGTACATTATCATATCATATCATATTATCAAAGCTTATTTGTTTCTGCTTCTACAGGGAATCTCAAGTTGATGAGATGTACATTATCATATCATATCATATTATCAAAGCTTATTTGTTTCTGCTTCTACAGGAATCTCAAGTTGATGAGATGTACATTATCATATCATATTATCAAAGCTTATTTGTTTCTGCTTCTACAGGAATCTCAAGTTGATGAGATGTACATTATCATATCATATCATATTATCAAAGCATATTTGTTTCTGTTTCTACAGGGAATCTCAAGTTGATGAGATGTACATTATCATATCATATTATCAAAGCTTATTTGTTTCTGCTTCTACAGGAATCTCAAGTTGATGAGATGTACATATTATCATATCATATTATCAAAGCTATTTGTTTCTGTTTTTACAGGAATCTCAAGTGATGAGATGTATCATCATATCATATCATATCATATTATCAAAGCTTATTTGTTTCTGCTTCTACAGGGAATCTCAAGTTGATGAGATGTACATTATCATATCATATCATATTATCAAAGCTTATTTGTTTCTGCTTTACAGGAATCTCAAGTTGATGAGATGTACATTATCATATCATATCATATTATCAAGCTATTTGTTTCTGAAGAACAGTTGATGAGATGTACATTATCTATCTATTATCAAGCTTATTTGTTCTGTTCTACAGAATCTCAAGTTGATGATGTCATTATCATATCATACATATTATCAATATTGTTTGTTTAGAGAATCCATTGATGAGATGACATTATCATATCATATCATTCATATTATCAAGCTTATTTTTTCTGCTTCTACAGGAATCTAAGGATGAGTGTACATTATCATATCATATCATATTTTCAAAGCTATTTGTTCGTTTACAGGAATTCAGTTGATGGATGTGGTTAGAAATATTACAAGTGCATGAACAGACAGATTATATTATTACAAATTTCAGATACTAACTGCATCAGGTTGTGTTAAACAACATAATATTATGTTAACAGTACATTTAAATATTTCATCTGTTTACATTTTTTACAATGTTCTGTCATTGTGTACATTGTTTACATATAATGTTCTATATGTGTGTATGTTGTTTACATACAATATTCTATATGATGTATGCTGTTTACATAAATGTCTGATATATTTGTATGCTGTTTACATATAATTTCTATATGTGTGTAGCTGTTTACATATAATGTCTATATGTTAGCTGTTTTACTATAATTTGATATGTGTTAGCTGTTTACATATAATGTTGATATATGTGTATGTTGTTTACATATAATGTTCATATATGTTTATGTTGTTTACATATAATGTACTGATGATAGTTTGAGATGTCTGTCTTGTGTACAATAATTTTCTGGTTGAGGTTGTAGCTGATTCTTGTCTACTGGCTGTGTTTAAATTAATTTTAGAGTAAATACCAAGTATGGTTTTGTTATGTATTTCTAATATATATATTATATCAACTTGTACTATATTGCTTCTGTCATGAACTGGCCTAACAGTTGTTCACCACTTTTCAGTCTCTGGCTGTCACCACTTTCACTGTCTCTGGCTGTTCACCACTTTTCACTGTCTCTGCTGTTTTCCGACCTCAGATAGTCAGCCTCTTCAGTTCCTCAGAAACTTTGTCTCCAGGTCTGTAGGACATCCTTTCCGTCTCGGGTTCACTCGTGCTTGTCTAGTGACACTGGACTGTGTCTTCCGTAGATTATGTCCAACCCATCGCAATGTTTTTCTATTAAGCTGTGGGTCATCATGGGTTCCTGTCCTGTTCTTATTCACAGATCTGTGTATGCAACTCTGTCATATCATCTCTCAGTCTGTCACAACTATGATGCAGAAATTCAGGCAATCAAGGTGGCAACTGAAAAACTGTTGAATACCAGACCCGATCCTCAACCTGTTGTATTTTTGACTGATGCAAAATCAGCACTCCAAGCACTCCAGTCCAGAAAATTGCCAGGTCTACAGACCCTACTGTCTAAATTGTCCAAGCAGCGCAGGGTCGTCTTGCAGTGGATACCCTCTCACTGTGGAATACCAGGAAATGAAACAGCAGACCGATTGACCAAGGAAGGTGCTGCAGGAGAGCAACCGGATGTGCCAGTTACCTACCACCAAAAGAAAAGGATGATTAAATCAATGAGAAAGCCACAAATACCAACACAAGACGATTACTATAATATGAGCAGATTGGAACAAGTTGTGATTCTGCACCTTAGAACAGGACACAATCGGCTCCGCAGCCACATGTATACAAAATTCAAGATTGGCAATTCAGCCATGTGTACATGTGGACAGGCAAACCAGACTGCAGAGCACATACTTCAAGACTGCCCCAAATATGATACACTGAGGCAAACTCACTGGCCTAACGAAACAACACTCAACATAAAACTACACAGACCTCTGTTGAGCTACAAAAGACAGTGAAGTTCATACAAGAGACAACATTGAATATATAGACATATTTAAGCGAATGAAAGGAAGGAAGGATCTCTCAGTCTGAGTATTCACAGATCTGTGTTTGCAACTCTGTCATACCATCTCCAGTCTGAGTATTCACAGATCTGTGTTTGCAACTCTGTCATACCATCTCTCAGTCTGAGACTAAACTAAAGACATCCGTTGACCAAGGTCTGAATCTTACTTGTATCTAACTTAGTGACTCGCCAATTGTCCGAGCCATACAACAACACAGATTTGATGTTTGAGCTGAATATCCTGAACTTTGTTTTCGTGGAGATGGAAGTAGGTTTCTACACACTGTGTGTGCAGGAGAACAAATCCTTGACAGGCTTTCTTAACCCTTTAGCTGCTAAGGACGTGTGTAGACGTTTTCCCCATTCACTGCTAAAGACGCAATTAATATGTCTGTTATTATCTCTCCCCGTGGGCTAAAGACGTGTTAACACGTTATACATTTCTACTGTGACTGCTATAGACGTTCATTCACATTTGTGGCCTAGAAATAAAGAGTAGCTATTTTTAGATCCATCTTCGGAAAGTATGTAGCAGCGAAAGGGTTAATCTTGACATGAATGTCCTCATCTGTATCTCCTGATTTGCTGATCTTGCTTCCAAGGTAGACAAATTCACCAACATCTTCTATACCCTTCCCTCAATCAATATTGGGTCTTGCTGTATATTGTTGCATCACAGTATTTTTGTCTTCTCTTGGTTGATTTTAAGACCGACCTGTTGTGTCATTTCTGCCAGAGCATCCACTTTTTCCTGCATGTCTTGTAGCCTGAGAGCAAGGCAAGATCATCCGTGAAGTCTGGATCTTCTAATTTAGACAGAATATGAAGATAATGCCTTTTCCAGACCAGGCAAGGCATATGCTGTGCATGTAACCCAATCAAGCAGCACCAAGAAGAGGAGGGGACAGCAGTGACTTGAAACTACTTGGACAGTCTTCCATTGTGGACAACCTGGCAGGCAAACCCCTCATGCAGTTTTTGGATAATGTTAACAGTCTTCTCTAGTAACAACATAGTGTTTCAAGATAGTCCACATTGATTTCCTTTTGTCCATGGTGCCGGTGCCAGCAAAGGAAGCAAAGAATAGTACCACTGCGACCTACAAGACAACTGATGTAAGAGGCAACTGATGTAGAACCTAGGGAAGCTACCCTAGTAAATAGGGTAAAAAGGCAGAGAGAGAGAGAGAGCTATTGTTGCACATGTCAGTAGATTATTGGTGTTGCTAGCTATTGTTACACATGTCCGTAGATTATTGGTGTTGCTAGCTATTATTGCACATGTCCGTAGATTATTGGTGTTGCTAGCTATTGTCTCACATGTCCGTAGATTATTGGTGTTGCTAGCTATTGTTGTACATGTCCGTAGATTATTGGTGTTGCTAGCTATTGTTGCACATGTCTGTAGATTATTGGTGTTGCTAGCTATTGTTGCACATGTCCGTAGATTATTGGTGTTGCTAGCTATTGTTGCACATGTCCGTAGATTATTGGTGTTGCTATCTATTGTTGCACATGTCCGTAGATTATTGGTGTTGCTATCTATTGTTGCACATGTCCGTAGATTATTGGTGTTGCTAGCTATTGTTGCACGTCAGTAGATTATTGGTGTTGCTAGCTATTGTTGCACATGTCAGTAGATTATTGGTGTTGCTAGCTATTGTTGCACATGTCAGTAGATTATTGTGTTGCTAGCTATTGTTGCACATGTCAGTAGATTATTGTGTTGCTAGCTATTGTTGCACATGTCAGTAGATTATTGGTGTTGCTAGCTATTGTCTCACATGTCAGTAGATTATTTATAATGGTTAATGTATTGATTGCATATGACCTGTTATTGTTAATGTATTGTAGATGATTACACTAAAGTTGAAGCAGGCAAAAAAATCTTCTGAGCAGGTGGAAACTGGTACACGAAGACTTTCTATACGAGACAAATTGTTGGTGAAAGGTCAGTTTACTTTTACCTAAAGCATTTATTATAAGCAAATCTTGGTTAGAAATAAGCAAAACCCGTACAAACAAAGTACTATAGTTTTACAAAATACAGATACAGTGACGATAAACAGCAAGCTTTGACCAAAGGCCTTTATCAAGCAAAACGACACAACATGAGTGATGAATTATAGAGAACACTTACAAATGGACGATACGGAAACATGCAAATGTATCTAATGAACTGGGAATAAAAGCGAATAACGAAATGAGTGCAACACAAAACTAAAAGTGTCAAAGAAGAGAAACAATATACAATCAAGTGAAAATATAAATTATATATATGAAGCAATACACATATAGATTACAAGGCATGAGATGAGAAAGTACTAAGGAGCATAGGAATGTAATGCGTTGAGTCCAAGAGGCGCATAGGTACCATATACGAAATAAAACTGTTCTCCAGAGCAAATGACTACGATCATCAGAGGAACATGATCGGATGGCTGTGACATCGTAAGCTCCTGAATGGCCAGTATCATTGAAATGGGTAGCTACAGTGGTCACAGAGCATTGGCGTATATCGCGCAAGTGTTGTGCGAATCGGTCACTGAGTCTCCTGCCGGTTTCCCCAATATAGGCCTTGTTGCACCGCTGCAGATAATGGCATAGATAATATTACGGGTCTCGCACGTGAAACTGTCTTCAATAACGAACGTGGCTTTGGTTCCTTGTGAAGAAAGTCTTATTCCGTCATCTCTCCATTCTTCAGTCTGATCCTGAGGCACGTTCAATCTTCCAACACTATCCTTTGGTGGCGTACAGACGGACAGAAGTCTTAAGGATATGTTGGTTCACAGTCGCCTCAAGCCTAAT
Organism: Arion vulgaris; assembly: GCA_020796225.1. NCBI lineage: Eukaryota > Metazoa > Mollusca > Gastropoda > Stylommatophora > Arionidae > Arion > Arion vulgaris. The sequence continues at coordinate 2,080,771 of CM036774.1, forward strand.
ATCAAGAGTCATTTTGGCACCATCCAGTGTGGCCGTCGGCGCTGCAACACGTGTGCTTATGTAATACAGACCGCACTGTGTCTTTTCCAAAAGCCACGTTCGTTATTGAAGACAGTTTCACGTGCGAGTCCCGTAATATTATCTATGCCATTATCTGCAAGCGGTGTAACAAGGCATATATTGGGGAAACCGGCAAGAGGCTCAGTGACCGATTCGCACAACACTTGCTCGATATGCGCCAATGCTCTGTGACCACTGTAGCTACCCATTTCAATGATACTGGCCATTCAGGAGCTTGCGATGTCCAGGTCACAGCCATCCGATCATGTTCCTCTGATGATCGTAGTCGATTTGCTCTGGAGAACCGTTTTATTTCGTTATATGGTACCTTGCGGCCTCTTGGACTCAACACTTTACATTCCTATGCTTCTTAGTACTTTCTCATCTCATGCCTTGTAATCTATATGTGTATTTGCTTCATATATATAATTTATATTTTCACTTGATTGTATATTGTTTCTATTCTTTTCCACTTTTAGTTTTGTCATGCACTCATTTCGTTATTCGTTTTATTCCCAGTTCATTAGATACATTTGCATGTTTCGTTATCGTCCATTTGTAAGTGTTCTCTATAATTCGTCACTCCTGTTGTGTCGTTGCTTGATAAAGGCCTTTTGGTCGAAACGTTTCTGTTTATCGTCACCGTTTCTGTATTTTGTAAAACTATAGTACTTGTACGTGTTTTGCTATTTACCAAGTTTACTGCAGTCTTCCCCCTTTTTAGAAATAAGCAAGAATACATTCTCTTTTTAACCAAAAATGTCTATTTAAAACCTGTGATATAAGCTTAGCTTCTATAGTTCTACTTGAGTGCACCAAAGATGTTAGTGATTATCTCAAACATTATGACAGAGGCGAGGAAAAACACTGTTTATGAAGTGCGCACAAAAACCTGTTCTAGAAATCTCTTTTTATCCTGATGCTGTGAGGCAAAATATGATTAGAGAAAAGAAGAAGATAATGACAGACAGTTACATTGTAGATGAAACATACCATCAAGTCAGTTACATTGTAGATGAAACATACCATCAAGACAGTTACATTGTAGATGAAACATACCATCAAGACAGTTACATTGTAGATGAAACATACCATCAAGTCCAAGGTTAATAGATCACAGACAGTTACATTGTAGATGAAACATACCATCAAGTCAGTTACATTGTAGATGAAACATACCACCAAGTCAGTTACATTGTAGATGAAACATACCATCAAGTCAGTTACATTGTAGATGAAACATACCATCAAGTCAAGGTTAATAGATCACAGACAGTTACATTGTAGATGAAACATACCATCAAGTCAGTTACATTGTAGATGAAACATACCATCAAGGCAGTTACATTGTAGATGAAACATACCATCAAGTCAGTTACATTGTAGATGAAACATACCATCAAGTTACATTGTAGATAAAACATACCATCAAGTTACATTGTAGATGAAACATACCATCAAGTTACATTGTAGATGAAACATACCACCAAGTCAAGGTTAATAGATCACAGACAGTTACATTGTAGATGAAACATACCATCAAGTCAGTTACATTGTAGATGAAACATACCACCAAGTCAGTTACATTGTAGGTGAAACATACCATCAAGACAGTTACATTGTAGATGAAACATACCATCAAGACAGTTACATTGTGGGATAAACATACCATCAAGTCAGTTACATTGTAGATGAAACATACCATCAAGTTACATTGTAGATAAAACATACCATCAAGTTACATTGTAGATGAAACATACCATCAAGTTACATTGTAGATGAAACATACCACCAAGTCAAGGTTAATAGATCACAGACAGTTACATTGTAGATGAAACATACCATCAAGTCAGTTACATTGTAGATGAAACATACCACCAAGTCAGTTACATTGTAGATGAAACATACCATCAAGACAGTTACATTGTAGATGAAACATACCATCAAGACAGTTACATTGTAGATGAAACATACCATCAAGTCAGTTACATTGTAGATGAAACATACCATCAAGTCAGTTACATTGTAAGATGAAATATACCATCAGGTTACATTGTAGATAAAACATACCATCAAGTTACATTGTAGATGAAACATACCATCAAGTTACATTGTAGATGAAACATACCATCAAGTCAGTTACATTGTAGATGAAACATACTATCAAGTTACATTGTAGATGAAACATACCATCAAGTTACATTGTAGATGAAACATACCATCAAATTACATTGTAGATGAAACATACCATCAAGTCAGTTACATTGTAGATGAAACATACCACCAAGTCAGTTACATTGTAGATGAAACATATCATCAAGTTACATTGTAGATGAAACATACCATCAAGTGAGTTACATTGTAGATGAAACATACCATCAAGTCAGTTACATTGTAGATGAAACATACCATCAAGTTACATTGTAGATGAAACATACCATCAAGTTACATTGTAGATGAAACATACCATCAAGTCAGTTACATTGTAGATGAAATATACCACCAAGTCAGTTACATTGTAGATGAAACATACCATCAAGACAGTTACATTGTAGATGAAACATACCATCAAGTCAGTTACATTGTAGATGAAACATACCATCAAGTAAGTTACATTGTAGATGAAACATACCATCAAGACAGTTACATTGTAGATAAAACATACCATCAAGTCAGTTACATTGTAGATGAAACATACCACCAAGTCAAGGTTAATAGATCACAGACAGTTACATTGTAGATGAAACATACCATCAAGTCAGTTACATTGTAGATGAAACATACCATCAAGTCAGTTACATTGTAGATGAAACATACCATCAAGTCAGTTCCATTGTAGATGAAACATACCATCAAGTCAGTTACATTGTAGATGAAACATACCACAAGTCAGTTAATAGATCACAGACAGTTACATTGTAGATGAAACATACCATCAAGTCAGTTACATTGTAGATGAAACATACCATCAAGACAGTTACATTGTAGATGAAACATACCATCAAGACAGTTACATTGTAGATGAAACATACCATCAAGTCAGTTACATTGTAGATGAAACATACCATCAAGTCAGTTACATTGTAGATGAAACATACCATCAAGTCAGTTACATTGTAGATGAAACATACCATCAAGTTACATTGTAGATAAAACATACCATCAAGTTACATTGTAGATGAAACATACCATCAAGTTACATTGTAGATGAAACATACCATCAAGTCAGTTACATTGTAGATGAAACATACCATCAAGTTACATTGTAGATGAAACATACCATCAAGTTACATTGTAGATGAAACATACCATCAAATTACATTGTAGATGAAACATACCATCAAGTCAGTTACATTGTAGATGAAACATACCACCAAGTCAGTTACATTGTAGATGAAACATATCATCAAGTTACATTGTAGATGAAACATACCATCAAGACAGTTACATTGTAGATGAAACATACCATCAAGTCAGTTACATTGTAGATGAAACATACCATCAAGTCAGTTACATTGTAGATGAAACATAGCATCAAGTTACATTGTAGATAAAACATACCATCAAGTTACATTGTAGATGAAACATACCATCAAGTTACATTGTAGATGAAACATACCATCAAGTCAGTTACATTGTAGATGAAACATACCATCAAGTTACATTGTAGATGAAACATACCATCAAGTTACATTGTAGATGAAACATACCATCAAATTACATTGTAGATGAAACATACCATCAAGTCAGTTACATTGTAGATGAAACATACCACCAAGTCAGTTACATTGTAGATGAAACATATCATCAAGTTACATTGTAGATGAAACATACCATCAAGTGAGTTACATTGTAGATGAAACATACCATCAAGTCAGTTACATTGTAGATGAAACATACCATCAAGTTACATTGTAGATGAAACATACCATCAAGTTACATTGTAGATGAAACATACCATCAAGTCAGTTACATTGTAGATGAAATATACCACCAAGTCAGTTACATTGTAGATGAAACATACCATCAAGACAGTTACATTGTAGATGAAACATACCATCAAGTCAGTTACATTGTAGATGAAACATACCATCAAGTAAGTTACATTGTAGATGAAACATACCATCAAGACAGTTACATTGTAGATAAAACATACCATCAAGTCAGTTACATTGTAGATGAAACATACCACCAAGTCAAGGTTAATAGATCACAGACAGTTACATTGTAGATGAAACATACCATCAAGTCAGTTACATTGTAGATGAAACATACCATCAAGACAGTTACATTGTAGATGAAACATACCATCAAGTCAGTTACATTGTAGATGAAACATACCATCAAGTCAGTTCCATTGTAGATGAAACATACCATCAAGTCAGTTACATTGTAGATGAAACATACCACCAAGTCAAGGTTAATAGATCACAGACAGTTACATTGTAGATGAAACATACCATCAAGTCAGTTACATTGTAGATGAAACATACCATCAAGACAGTTACATTGTAGATGAAACATACCATCAAGACAGTTACATTGTAGATGAAACATACCATCAAGTCAGTTACATTGTAGATGAAACATACCATCAAGTCAGTTACATTGTAGATGAAACATACCATCAAGTCAGTTACATTGTAGATGAAACATACCATCAAGTTACATTGTAGATAAAACATACCATCAAGTTACATTGTAGATGAAACATACCATCAAGTTACATTGTAGATGAAACATACCATCAAGTCAGTTACATTGTAGATGAAACATACCATCAAGTCAGTTACATTGTAGATGAAACATACCATCAAGTTACATTGTAGATGAAACATACCATCAAATTACATTGTAGATGAAACATACCATCAAGTCAGTTACATTGTAGATGAAACATACCACCAAGTCAGTTACATTGTAGATGAAACATACCATCAAGACAGTTACATTGTAGATGAAACATACCATCAAGACAGTTACATTGTAGATGAAACATACCATCAAGTCAGTTACATTGTAGATGAAACATACCATCAAGTCAGTTACATTGTAGATGAAACATACCATCAAGTCAGTTACATTGTAGATGAAACATACCATCAAGTTACATTGTAGATGAAACATACCATCAAGTTACATTGTAGATGAAACATACCATCAAGTCAGTTACATTGTAGATGAAACATACCATCAAGTTACATTGTAGATGAAACATACCATCAAGTTACATTGTAGATGAAACATACCATCAAATTACATTGTAGATGAAACATACCATCAAGTCAGTTACATTGTAGATGAAACATACCACCAAGTCAGTTACATTGTAGATGAAACATATCATCAAGTTACATTGTAGATGAAACATACCATCAAGACAGTTACATTGTAGATGAAACATACCATCAAGTCAGTTACATTGTAGATGAAACATACCATCAAGTCAGTTACATTGTAGATGAAACATACCATCAAGTTACATTGTAGATAAAACATACCATCAAGTTACATTGTAGATGAAACATACCATCAAGTTACATTGTAGATGAAACATACCATCAAGTCAGTTACATTGTAGATGAAACATACCATCAAGTTACATTGTAGATGAAACATACCATCAAGTTACATTGTAGATGAAACATACCATCAAATTACATTGTAGATGAAACATACCATCAAGTCAGTTACATTGTAGATGAAACATACCACCAAGTCAGTTACATTGTAGATGAAACATATCATCAAGTTACATTGTAGATGAAACATATCATCAAGTGAGTTACATTGTAGATGAAACATACCATCAAGTCAGTTACATTGTAGATGAAACATACCATCAAGTTACATTGTAGATGAAACATACCATCAAGTTACATTGTAGATGAAACATACCATCAAGTCAGTTACATTGTAGATGAAATATACCACCAAGTCAGTTACATTGTAGATGAAACATACCATCAAGTTACATTGTAGATGAAACATACCATCAAGTTACATTGTAGATGAAACATACCATCAAGTCAGTTACATTGTAGATGAAACATACCATCAAGTTACATTGTAGATGAAACATACCATCAAGTTACATTGTAGATGAAACATACCATCAAATTACATTGTAGATGAAACATACCATCAAGTCAGTTACATTGTAGATGAAACATACCACCAAGTCAGTTACATTGTAGATGAAACATATCATCAAGTTACATTGTAGATGAAACATACCATCAAGACAGTTACATTGTAGATGAAACATACCATCAAGTCAGTTACATTGTAGATGAAACATACCATCAAGTCAGTTACATTGTAGATGAAACATAGCATCAAGTTACATTGTAGATAAAACATACCATCAAGTTACATTGTAGATGAAACATACCATCAAGTTACATTGTAGATGAAACATACCATCAAGTCAGTTACATTGTAGATGAAACATACCATCAAGTTACATTGTAGATGAAACATACCATCAAGTTACATTGTAGATGAAACATACCATCAAATTACATTGTAGATGAAACATACCATCAAGTCAGTTACATTGTAGATGAAACATACCACCAAGTCAGTTACATTGTAGATGAAACATATCATCAAGTTACATTGTAGATGAAACATACCATCAAGTGAGTTACATTGTAGATGAAACATACCATCAAGTCAGTTACATTGTAGATGAAACATACCATCAAGTTACATTGTAGATGAAACATACCATCAAGTTACATTGTAGATGAAACATACCATCAAGTCAGTTACATTGTAGATGAAATATACCACCAAGTCAGTTACATTGTAGATGAAACATACCATCAAGACAGTTACATTGTAGATGAAACATACCATCAAGTCAGTTACATTGTAGATGAAACATACCATCAAGTAAGTTACATTGTAGATGAAACATACCATCAAGACAGTTACATTGTAGATAAAACATACCATCAAGTCAGTTACATTGTAGATGAAACATACCACCAAGTCAAGGTTAATAGATCACAGACAGTTACATTGTAGATGAAACATACCATCAAGTCAGTTACATTGTAGATGAAACATACCATCAAGACAGTTACATTGTAGATGAAACATACCATCAAGTCAGTTACATTGTAGATGAAACATACCATCAAGTCAGTTCCATTGTAGATGAAACATACCATCAAGTCAGTTACATTGTAGATGAAACATACCACCAAGTCAAGGTTAATAGATCACAGACAGTTACATTGTAGATGAAACATACCATCAAGTCAGTTACATTGTAGATGAAACATACCATCAAGACAGTTACATTGTAGATGAAACATACCATCAAGACAGTTACATTGTAGATGAAACATACCATCAAGTCAGTTACATTGTAGATGAAACATACCATCAAGTCAGTTACATTGTAGATGAAACATACCATCAAGTCAGTTACATTGTAGATGAAACATACCATCAAGTTACATTGTAGATAAACATACCATCAAGTTACATTGTAGATGAAACATACCATCAAGTTACATTGTAGATGAAACATACCATCAAGTCAGTTACATTGTAGATGAAACATACCATCAAGTTACATTGTAGATGAAACATACCATCAAGTTACATTGTAGATGAAACATACCATCAAATTACATTGTAGATGAAACATACCATCAAGTCAGTTACATTGTAGATGAAACATACCACCAAGTCAGTTACATTGTAGATGAAACATACCATCAAGACAGTTACATTGTAGATGAAACATACCATCAAGACAGTTACATTGTAGATGAAACCTTACCATCAAGTCAGTTACATTGTAGATGAAACTATTCCATCAAGTCAGTTACATTGTAGATGAAACATACCATCAAGTTACATTGTAGATGAAACATACCATCAAGTTACATTGTAGATGAAACATACCATCAAGTTACACTTGTGATGAAACATACCATCAAGTCAGTTACATTGTAGATGAAACATACCATCAAGTTCATTGTAGATGAACATCCATCAAGGTTACATTGTAGATGAAACATACCATCAAATTACATTATGTAGTGAAACATACCATCAAGTCGTTACATGAGATGAAACATACCACCAAGTCAGTTACATTGTGATGAAACATATCATCAGGAGTTACATTGTAGATGAACATACCATCAAGATATTACATTGTATTGTACTACCATCAAGTCATTACATTGTAGATGAAACATACCATCAAGTCAGTTACATTTGTAGATGAAACATCCATCAAGTTACATTGTAGATAAACATCCCATCAGTTAGCATTGTAGATGAAACATACCATCAAGTTACATTGTAGATGAAACATACCATCAAGTCAGTTACATTTGTGATGAAACATACATAAGTTACATTGTAGATGAATTACCATCAAGTTCATTGTAGATGAAACATACCATCAAATTACATTGTAGATGGAATACTTCCATCAAGTCTAGTTACATTGTAGATAAACATACCACAAGTCGAGATTACATTGTAGATGAAACATATCATCAAGTTACATGTTAGATGAAACATACCATCAAGTTACATTGTAGATGAAACATACCATCAAGTCAGTTACATTGTAGATGAAACATACCATCAAGTTACATTGTAGATGAAACATACCATCAAGTTACATTGTAGATGAAACATACCATCAAGTCAGTTACATTGTAGATGAAATATACCACCAAGTCAGTTACATTGTAGATGAAACATACCATCAAGACAGTTACATTGTAGATGAAACATACTATCAAGTAAGTTACATTGTAGATGAAACATACCATCAAGACAGTTACATTGTAGATAAAACATACCATCAAGTCAGTTACATTGTAGATGAAACATACCACCAAGTCAAGGTTAATAGATCACAGACAGTTACATTGTAGATGAAACATACCATCAAGTCAGTTACATTGTAGATGAAACATACCATCAAGACAGTTACATTGTAGATGAAACATACCATCAAGTCAGTTACATTGTAGATGAAACATACCATCAAGTCAGTTCCATTGTAGATGAAACATACCATCAAGTCAGTTACATTGTAGATGAAACATACCACAAGTAAAGGGTTAATGGATCAAGACAGTTACATTGTAGATGAAACATACCATCAAGTCAGTTACATTGTAGATGAAACATACCATCAAGTCAGTTACATTGTAGATGAAACATACCATCAAGACAGTTACATTGTAGATAAAACATACCATCAAGTCAGTTACATTGTAGATGAAACATACCATCAAGTCAGTTACATTGTAGATGAAACATACCATCAAGTCAGTTACATTGTAGATGAAACATACCATCAAGTTACATTGTAGATAAAACATACCATCAAGTTACATTGTAGATGAAACATACCATCAAGTTACATTGTAGATGAAACATACCATCAAGTCAGTTACATTGTAGATGAAACATACCATCAAGACAGTTACATTGTAGATAAAACATACCATCAAGTCAGTTACATTGTAGATGAAACATACCACAAGTCAGTTAATAGATACAGACAGTTACATTGTAGATGAAACATACCATCAAGTTACATTGTAGATGAAACATACCATCAAGACAGTTACATTGTAGATGAAACATACCATCAAGTCAGTTACATTGTAGATGAAACATACCATCAAGTCAGTTACATTGTAGATGAAACATACCATCAAGTCAGTTACATTGTAGATGAAACATACCATCAAGTTCAAGATAAAGATCACAGATCAGTTACATTGTAGATGAAACATACCATCAAGTCAGTTACATTGTAGATGAAACATACCATCAAGACAGTTACATTGTAGATGAAACATACCATCAAGACAGTTACATTGTAGATGAAACATACCATCAAGTCAGTTACATTGTAGATGAAACATACCATCAAGTCAGGTTACATACATGTAGATGAAACATACCATCAAGTGTTACATTGTAGATGAAACATACCATCAAAGTTACATTGTAGATAAACATACCATCAGAGTTACAATTGTAGATGAAACATACCATCAAGTTACATTGTAGATGAAACATACCATCAAGTCAGTTACATTGTAGATGAAACATACCATCGATTAGTAAACAGTTACATTGTAGATGAAACATACCATCAAGTTACATTGTAGATGAAACATACCATCAAGTTACATTGTAGATGAAACATACCATCAAGTCAGTTACATTGTAGATGAAATATACCCATCAGTTACATTGTAGATGAAACATACCATCAGACAGTTACATTGTAGATGAAACATACCATCAAGTCAGTTACATTGTAGATGAAACATACCATCAAGTCAGTTACATTGTAGATGAAACATACCATCAAGACAGTTACATTGTAGATAAAACATACCATCAAGTCAGTTACATTGTAGATGAAACATACCACCAAGTCAAGGTTAATAAAAATCACAGACAGTTACATTGTAGATGAAACATACCATCAAGTCAGTTACATTGTAGATGAAACATACCATCAAGACAGTTACATTGTAGATGAAACATACCATCAAGTCAGTTACATTGTAGATGAAACATACCATCAAGTCAGTTACATTGTAGATGAAACATACCATCAAGTCAGTTACATTGTAGATGAAACATACCATCAAGACAGTTACATTGTAGATGAAACATACCATTAAGACAGTTACATTGTAGATGAAACATACCATCAAGTCAGTTACATTGTAGATGAAACATACCATCAAGTCAGTTACATTGTAGATGAAACATACCACCAAGTCAAATAGTGGCAACTCTGATTACATTGTAGATAAAAGCACTGAGAGAACGCAGAGACACAAAAGTGATTATTCAGGCAGAAAGGTTTCTGAGTATGCCAAGCCACCCACTGGAAAACAAATTCCAAAATCTAGCATTGAGCGTGCTGAAAAGAAGCAGCTTTATTCATCAGGCCAAAGACTGAATAGGCAAACTCAGACCTACCAAAAGTTGGCATTCCCCTAAAGTCTGTGCCAGAGCAAACCCTTGGAGAGAGGAGACTGAACCAGAAGTATGTATCTAGACAGGAGTTAAAGGAATACTCGACAAGGATGAGCAGAACAGCACACAACACAAGACAGTCACTCTCAGTTTACTTGATGAAGAATACCCACATGATCTTTGGGTCCGGGTATACACGGATGGGTTAGCAGAAAATGCAGTGAAGAATGGAGGAGCAGGAGTGTACATAGAATACCCAAACAATGCTAGAGATGCGATTAAAGTACCAATGGGGAAATTCTGTCATAACTATGATGCAGAAATTCAGGCAATCAAGGTGGCAACTGAAAACTGTTGAATACCAGACCCGATCCTCAACCTGTTGTATTTTTGACTGATGCAAAATCAGCACTCCAAGCACTCCAGTCCAGAAAATTGCCAGGTCTACAGACCCTACTGTCTAAATTGTCCAAGCAGCGCAGGTCGTCTTGCAGTGGATACCCTCTCACTGTGGAATACCAGGAAATGAAATAGCAGACCGATTGGCAAGGAAGGTGCTGCAGGAGAGCAACCGGATGTGCCAGTTACCTACCACCAAAAGTAAAGGATGATTAAATCAATGAGAAAGCCACAAATACCAACACAAGACGATTACTATAATATGAGCAGATTGGAACAAGTTGTCATTCTGCACCTTAGAACAGGACACAATCGCTCCGCAGCCACATGTATACAAAATTCAAGATTGGCAATTCAGTCATGTGTACATGTGGACAGGCAAACCAGACTGCAGAGCACATACTTCAAGACTGCCCGAATATGATACACTGAGGCAAACTTACTGGCCTAACGATACAACACTCGACAGAAAACTAACGGACTCTTTGTGAGCTACAAAAGACAGTGAAGTTCATACAAGAGACAACATTGAATATATAGACATATTTCAAGCGAACGAAAGGAAGGAAGGAAGGATTGTAGATGAAACATACCACCAAGTCAAATAGTAGTAAGCTCTGAGTTACATTGTAGATGAAACATACCACCAAGTCAAATAGTAGTAAGCTCTGGGTGTATGTAGATGAAACATACCATCAAGTCAAATAGTAGTAAGCTCTGAGTTACATTGTAGATGAAACATACCATCAAGTCAAATAGTAGTAAGCTCTGAGTTACACTGTAGATGAAACATACCATCAAGTCAAATAGTAGTAAGCTCTGGGCTGTATGTAGATGAAACAGACCACCAAGTCAAATAGTAGAAGCTCTGAGGGTTACACTGTAGATGAAACATACCATCAAGTCAAATAGTAGTAAGCTCTGAGTTACACTGTAGATGAAACATACCATCAAGTCAAATAGTAGTAAGCTCTGGGCTGTATTGTAGATGAAACATACCAATCAGTTCTAATTTATTTTCTTTGATGGAGTTTACTATCTTAATTTGAACTTGATAAAGATTTTCATTGATTGAATAGTGATTGACCTGATTGTTAGATAGTGTTAACCTTTGATTGCTTAGATGAGCATTAACCTTGATGCTTAAATAGTGATTGACCTTTGATTGCTTAGATAGTGACTGACCAGAATGTGCTTAGCATATGTGATTAACTCTGATTGCTTAGATAGTGATTAACCTTGATTGTAAATAGTATGCCTTTGATTGCTTAGATAGTGATTGACCTTTGATTCTTAAATAGTGATTGACCTTGATTGCTTAGATAGTATTGACCTGATTGCTATAGATATGATTAACCTTGATTAGCTTAGATAGTGATTAACCTTGATTGCTTAGATAGGGTTGATCTGATTGTTAGATAGTGATTGACCTTGATTGTTTAGATAGTGACTGACCTCGTGCTAGAATAGTATTGACCTTTGATTGCTTAAATAGTGATATTCAATGATTAGATGGCTGATTGACATTGATTGTCTAGAGGTACAGGAGATGGAGGAGAATATAGCAGGACATGTGAGGTTGTCTTCCTGATGGCTGCTTGCGTACATCTCATCGACAGTCTCACAGATTCTGGATTTTGGAGGGGTCGTTTAAATTTTCATTTCAGTGCCAAGAATATAAATTGGGTGAGTAGCAGCATTATTCTATACTAAGCAGTTTTACCTGCTTCTTCACAAAAGGAATTTAGTTAAATTTAGTGAAAGTCCCTAAAGAAACATACCTGTTACCTCAAAATGGCTTCTTCCGATTAAAAACAATACATTTTTCTTCATGTAGTGGAAAGCTTTGTCGAAGTTGACACATCAAGATTAGATGTCCTCATTCCGATTGCCAGTGAAACCTGATACAACAAATTCTGTTCGTGAGTTCACTAATAAATAATTTAAAATGTCCCTCATTCTGATTGCCAGTAAAACCTAATGCAATAGAATTCAGTTCCTGTAAAGTTGACAAATAACAATGTGCACATTGAATTTATTCAGAGTCCCGTTCGTTGATGCAAAATGAATCCATCAATAAAAATGTTAAAAAAAATTGCTGACGTTCCACGTGAATTGAACATGTTGCCTTCAGCAAGCAAGTGATGTAATGCATTCGGCCACAACAGACGTTTAAATATCAATAAATATGTTATTAGATAATCAACCATGTCAGTATGACATCACAGGAATATAAAACATGACCATCAAGTCATCATGTGACCAGTCATGGATCTGAAACATTGATAGACATATTGGTGATTTTATACATGTTGACCATTTTCATTAGTTGGAATATGGTTATAGAAACAAAGAAATAGTCCAGTTTTATAATTTTTACATCTTTCCATTATGAAAGCTACCTTTGCCAATTTCCAAGTCTGTAGGATGTCCATATATCTTCAAACAATTGGAACAGACATACAATGTAATTGATCACTGTCTTATACATGTGTAGATACTTGAAAATGTAGAATTTCTACATTGTGTTAGATGTCACCATTTAATTTTACAATGTGTTAGATTTGTAACATTCTAATTTCTACAATGTGTTAGATGGCAACATTCTAATCTCTACAATGTGTTAGATGCTAACATTCTAATTTACAATTGTTAGATGTCAACTTCTAATTTCTACAATGTGTTGATGTCAACATTCTAATTTCTACAAGTGTTAGATGCAACATATCTAATTTCTATAATGTGTTAGATGCTAATATTCTAATTTCTACAATGTGTTAGATGGCAACATATTCTATTCTTAATGTGTTAGATGACAACATTCTAATTTCTACAATGTTTAGATGGAAACATTCTAATTTCTCAATGTGTTAGATGACAACATTCCTAATTTCTACAATGTGTTAGATGACAAATATTCTAATTTCTACAATGTGTTAGATGACAAATATTCTAATTTGTAAAGGGTTATACCATTGTTTACTTTTTGAACAATTAGTTATGCCGAGATGGGGGACTTATACTGAAGGCATTAATTTCTTGAGATGAGCTACTTTATAAGGTTTACAGATTGCTTCCAAGATGAGCTACATTATAAAGCTGTTCCCTAGATGAGCTACATTATGAGCACAGTTACCCCAGATGAGCTACATTATAAGGCACGTTCCCGATAGCTACATTATAAAGGGTGCAGTTTTCTAGATGAGCCTACATTATAAAGGGTACAGTTCTCAGAGGAGCACATGTTATAAGGCTACAGTTCTCCTAGAGGAAGCTACATATAAAGGCTACAGTTCCCTAGATGAGCTACATTCATAGCACAGTTCCCTAGATGATGCAGAGTAAGGCACACAGTTCCCTAGAAAGAGCTACATTATAAGGATACAGTTTTCCTAGATGAGCTACATTATAAGGCTCAGTTCTTTCCCAGAGGGGCACATTATAAAGCTAAGTTCCCCTAGATGAGCTACATTATAAGGCCAGTTCCCTAGATGAGCTACATTATAAGGCCACATTTCCCCCAGATGAGCTACATTATAAGGCCACAGTTCTCCTAGATGAGCTACATTATAAGGATACAGTTTTCCTAGATGAGCTACATTATAAGGCTACAGTTCTCCTAGAGGAGCTACATTATAAGGCTACAGTTCCCCTAGATGAGCTACTTTATAAGGCTACAGTCACCCGAGTGGTTACCCGGGCCCAAATTGAGGTGTAAAGAATAGAACCACTGTTACCTGCCATGCATGTCGTAAGAGGTGACTCAGGAGGTTGGGTGTGGGGCTAGATACCCCACACCATAAAAAACACTAAATGGCTACAGAACGGAGAGCGAACTGAGTAAACACTGGCTGAAACTGGACACATCGCGAAGGATAAGCACCAGAGCTCCAAATGGTGCTGAAGATGTGATGTAAAACACACCAATGCTAAGGCTGCATGAATCAGATTTCCACATGAATAGAATTTCTGGAGAGGTCTGGTACATCAGTCTGGGCGGTGATGAGAGAGATATAAGGCTACAGTTCTCCTAGATAAGCTACTTTATAAGGCTACATGCTACATCTACAGAAAACATCTAGTTTCTTTCTCCTAGTTGACCTACTTTATAAGGCTACATCTGCCGAAAGCATCTAGCTTTTAGGTGCTAGAGACTTGTTTTACCCCTGCTGTTAGTAATGATCACTGTATATTTATATAAACATCATTTGAATAACTGTGTATACGAGCTAGTGATTAATGTGTATATACAAACTACTAGAGGGCTGTATGACTCTTGCAGCCTCCAATAGTGACCTGCCAAACTAAGCTGTATCACCCAAATATCACAGAAGTCGGGGAGGTGTGTCTCAGTCTCCTAAGACAGAATTCATATGATAGCATGGGTAAGATTTATGTTTGTTGACATTATTTACTATAGTCATGAGTTGCTGGATTTTATGGAATAATTTAGGGGACAATAACAATACATACTCTGAAACATACTGATCCGAGATATTTTTGCAATATTCGATGACTGAATAATTTGCTCACTATTCTATGCTTGAATCATTTGCTCATTTTGGTTCCATTACATTTGATTGTCTTTACCTTCTTTATTTAGTTCCAGATTTATCTTAGCATATCTTAGTGCAGGTATTTCTCTTCCTCCGATTATAAAAGGATCGTATTGTTCTTTTTCCACCATCTTCTGTAACATTACTCATGATTTTTTGTGCAATATTGATTAATTATAACAAACGCAAACAAAGAAAAGATGAATGCAAACAAGCAAAAAAATATTGATGGTGTTGTATATACAGATGGATTTGTGCATCTATCTGTCTGTCTGCCTGCCTGTCTGTCTGTACAGGTCAAAAAAGGAGACACATGGAGCGCGCCTGTCTATGCACCTTGTCTTTCTTTCTCTTGTACAATCATGATTTGCCTGACAGCTTCAGGGTAATAGGAGATTTCTAGCACAGACTTTTGTTTGTGCTTCATAAATAGTGTCTTTCATCGCCTCTGTTATCTCTGAGGTCCACCTTTTGCATGGCCGACCTTTTACTTTGTATCCACTGTATCAGAGTAACATTGCTCTTTGTGGCGCACTGCATGTTGATAATCTGCTTATGTGGCCGAACCATTTAATTTGTTGTGTCTTGATGAAGTCTAGTACTGATGTTGTACCCACTTTTTCCTGATGTCTTCATTTCTAAACCGGACTCATCTTGTTACTCCCAGCATTCTGCGTAGACACTTCATCTCTGCTGTGACCAGTTTTCTTCTGTCATTTAATGGCAATGTCCAGGTTTGACACAGGTAGCATAATGTAGGGAGAAATATTGTGTTGAACTCTTGAACTAAATGAACTCTTTTAGTGTTCATGGTGACATGTTTGCATTTTCTTCTCTTCTTCTCTCGTACGCCCACTGTTAATTCAGGCGGAAAGTCATGACGCCTGGTATTGCGCTTCTAACTGATTTTTGCGTTAGACCTACATTACCCTTTTACGGATGTCCCTCAACCATACGGACAGCCTCACAGACTTCAGAGGTACTTAGATCCTTCACGTGTGATCGTTACAGGAAACCTGTCGTCCTTGTAACTCTTTTTCGGACAGAGTTAGTTAGTGAAGTGAGACTTCTCTATCGGATTTCCTGCCTTGTTTGCATTTTAAAAATGACGCCATTTGTTCTAGTGTTAGATTTGCTTTGTTGCATCTATGTTGGATTTCGTTAGTTAATCTTCCGTTTACTGAAAAGATTTACTTGTTTTAATGGCCGATTGTCGATGTGGATATTGATTGGTAGTGCTTTCCTCTCCAGCGAATGTCATTACTTCAGTTTTGTCGATGTTTATTCTCATATTGAATTCATTGCATGCTAACTGGAGTCTGTTAATCTTTATTCTCATATCGTATTCGTTGCATGCTAACTGAAGTCTGTTAATGTGTTGCTATAGCTGTTCCTCTGTTGTTGATACGATTGCTTGGTCATCTGCAAAAAGGAATTCGTTTAAGAGTTCCCAATGTAGATTTGTGCATTGTGGTGCGAATTAAGGCTGAGGTTTTCTAGAAAGTTTGCTGTGGAGCTTCATTGCAGAATGAATGGAGCATACAGAACAAGTTTTACTGAAGGAGCTTGAAAACATTACTGTTACCCTCTAATGATTCTGAGATTTTATTTACTTATGTAATTATTCTGCCAGTTTATGCTTGGGGTTCGGAGATGAAATAGAGGGACAAGCTTTGATTTCTCAGCGATTGCCTTTTGGAAGAAGATATGGCAATTAATGCGTCTATGCAGCATTTTAAAGGATTTGAAATAAAATATGAGTTGGGATATAAGTGTTCTTACTAGATAACAATGAGAACCATCAGCATACATACTGTTTGACATATGCTAGGGGAGACTGTGCACCTATGGATCTGCCGTTGGTTGTATAATGTTGATTAAGTAACCAAGTGTCTATCATGTTGACTATTGTTGATATTTTGTATTGACTTCTTCAGGTTGGGCTCCCACCAGGAAGCTGAAGGATGTTGTCTGGGGATTAAATTCCCTTTTTACTGTAAGTATCTATTGTTTGTGAATTATGTTAGAACTACACAGTAGCTGTAACTGTTACTACACAGTAGCTGCAACTGTTACTACATGCATGAATGCTCCAACTGTTACTACACAGTAGCTGTAACTGTTACTACAACAAGTAACATGTACTGTTACTACACAGTAGCTGAACTGTTACTACACAGTAGCTACTGTAACATGTTCACTTACTACAGTAGCTGTAACTGTTACTACACAGTAGCTATGTTACTCAAGTAGCTGTAACTGTTACTACACAGTAGCTGTAACTGTTACTACACAGTAGCTGCAACTGTTACTACACAGTAGACAATTCAAGTATCTACTAGAGTAACTTAAGATGTGACTGTAGCTAGAGATGTGTACTAGAGACTGAGAGATGTGACTGTAGACTTGAGAGATGTGACAGTAGACTTGAGAGATGTAACTGTAGACTTGAGAGATGTAACTGTAGACTTGAGAGATGTGACTGGACTTGAGAGATGTGACTAGACTTGAGAGATGTGACTAGACTTGAGAGATGATGAATGCTAGACTTGAGAGATGGACAGAGATGAGAGATGTAACTGTAGACTTGAGAGATGTGACTAGACTTGAGAGATGTAACTGTAGACTTGAGAGATGTGACTAGACTTGAGAGATGTGACTAGACTTGAGAGATGTAACTGTAGACTTGAGAGATGTGACTTGTAGACTTGAGAGATGTGACCATAGACTTGAGAGAATGTAACTGCTAGACAAGAGACAGATGGTGACCGTAGACTTGAGAGATGTGATGTGATTAAAGCTGAGTGATGACCTGTTGACTTAGATGAATCTTCATTCCACCAATGTTTCATTAGGACCTGTTAAATTTTGATGATCCTCTAAATGTGGAAGCAGCTGAACTTTATGCTAGAGACAAGGTAATACTTGTTAGTTTAATTTGTCAAATTACTTTGTTGTTGTTGTATAGTTCTTTGCCATTGTTTTCACCTTATGGTGGTGTCTGTGGCTTAGGGGATAGGGACTCAGTCTATTAACCCCGACATTCTGTGTTCGAATCAGCTGCAGACAGTTTGGTTGCAAATTGTTTCGGATGAATTTTTACAAAAGGACGATGGCGCCACCCATTCATAAAGCAGTGGCAAACTACTGAATGTAATAATGCCTAGAAAAATCACAAACAGCGTTAAAAGTTGGGGTTGATTCGCAAAGTCCTGTAAAAGATGGTAATTAACCTTTGTTTTCATCTTATATCTGGATCTCCAAAATCATTCTCTCATTCTTGCTTCACTCTATTAAATCGAAGTGTTACTGTGGGTATGAAAGGAGAAGAATAACACAGTAACCTACCCCGCATATCATCATAAGAGATGATTAATACAGGTTTAACATGTGTTTGTCTTCCTGTACAATGTTATAATAGAAGGAACAAGTGGAAGACAATGTTATAATAGAAGGAACAATGGAAGACAATGTTATAATAGAAGGAACAATGGAAGACAATGTTATAATAGAAGGAACAATGGAAGACAATGTTATAATAGAAGGAACAAGTGGAAGACAATGTTATAATAGAAGGAACAAGAGGAAGACAATGTTATAATAGAAGGAACAAGTGGAAGACAATGTTATAATAGAAGGAACACATGGAAGACAATGTTATAATAGAAGGAACAAGTGGAAGACAATGTTATAATAGAAGGAACAATGGAAGACAATGTTATAATAGAAGGAACAAGAGAAGACAATGTTATAATAGAAGGAACACAGAGAAAAACAATGTTATAATAGAAGGAAAACATAGAAGACAATGTTATAATAGAATGAACAAGTGAAGACAATGTTATAATAGAAGGAACAAGTGGAAGACAATGTTATAATAGAAGGAACAATGGAAGACAATGTTATAATAGAAGGAACAAGTGGAAGACAATGTTATAATAGAAGGAACAATGGAAGACAATGTTATAATAGAAGGAACAAGTGGAAGACAATGTTATAATAGAAGGAACAAGTGGAAGACAATGTTATAATAGAAGGAACAAGAGGAAGACAATGTTATAATAGAAGGAACAAATAGAAGAAGACAATGTTATAATAGAAGGAACAAGTGGAAGACAATGTTATAATAGAAGGAACAAGTGGAAGACAATGTTATAATAGAAGGAACAAGAGAAGACAATGTTATAATAGAAGGAACAAGAGAAGACAATGTTATAATAGAAGGAACACTGGAAGACAATGTTATAATAGAAGGAACAAGTGGAAGACAATGTTATAATAGAAGGAACAAGTGGAAGACAATGTTATAATAGAAGGAACAAGAGGAAGACAATGTTATAATAGAAGGAACACATAGAAGACAATGTTATAATAGAAGGAACACATAGAAGACAATGTTATAATAGAAGAACAAGTGGAAGACAATGTTATAATAGAAGGAAAAGAGAACAGGAAGACAATGTTATAATAGAAGGAACAATGGAAGACAATGTTATAATAGAAGGAATAAGAGGAAGACAATGTTATAATAGAAGGAACAAGAGAGACAATGTTATAATAGAAGGAACAAGAGAAGACAATGTATAATAGAAGGAACAATGGAAGACAATGTTATAATAGAAGGAACAAGAGGAAGACAATGTTATAATAGAAGGAATAAGTGGAAGACAATGTTATAATAGAAGGAACAAGAGAGAAGACAATGTTATAATAGAAGGAACAGTAGGAAGACAATGTTATAATAGAAGGAACAAGTGGAAGACAATGTTATAATAGAAGGAACAAAAGGAAGACAATGTTATAATAGAAGGAACAAGAGGAAGACAATGTTATAATAGAAGGAACAAGAGGAAGACAATGCTATAATAGAAGGAACAAGTGGAAGAAATGATAATTAGGAACAAGTGAAGACAATGTTAAATAGAAGAATCAAGTGAGAAGTCAAAGTTTGGCAGGGGACAATTTAAGAAGGAACAAGTGAAGATACAAAGTTATAATAGAAGGAACAAGTGAAACAATGATTATAATGAAGAAAAGAGGAAGACGTAAAAGAAGGAAAGGAAGACAATGGTATAATAGAAGGAACATGTGGAAGACAATGTTATAATAGAAGGAACAAGTGGAAGACAATGTTATAATAGAAGGAACAAGTGGAAGACAATGTTATAATAGAAGGAACAAGTGGAAGACAATGTTATAATAGAAGGAACAAGAGAAAGACAATGGTATAATAGAAGGAACAAGAGGAAGACAATGTTATAATAGAAGGAACAAGAGAAGACAATGTATAATAGAAGGAACAAGAGGAAGACAATGTTATAATAGAAGGAACAATGGAAGACAATGTTATAATAGAAGGAACAATGGAAGACAATGTTATAATAGAAGGAACAAGAGAAAGACAATGTTATAATAGAAGGAACAAGAGGAAGACAATGTTATAATAGAAGGAACAAGTGGAAGACAATGTTATAATAGAAGGAACAATGGAAGACAATGTTATAATAGAAGTAACAAAGGACAAGGAAGACAATGTTATAATAGAAGGAACAAGTGGAAGACAATGTTATAATAGAAGGAACAAGTGAAAGGAAGACAAGGTTATAATAGAAGGAACAAGAGAAGACAATGTTATAATAGAAGGAACAAGTGGAAGACAATGTTATAATAGAAGGAACAAGAGGAAGACAATGTTATAATAGAAGGAATAAGGAAGACAATGTTATAATAGAAGGAACAAGAGGAGACAATGTTATAATAGAAGGAATCAGAAAACAATGTTATAATGAAGAACAAGAGAAGTAATTAGTAACAAATGATAGAGGACAAGTTCTGCAAGGAATAGAGTCTAGTACAATGTATAATAAAGGTTGCATGGGAACCAGTAATTAAAAGGAACAGTAGTAGACAATGTTATAAGTTGAAAGGAATCAAGTGAGAATTGACAATTGTTATAATTCAAGACATTGCAATTAAATCATGTTAGCAATGTTATACATAGAAGTGTACAAGTTTGTCAATGAGGAGCAATGTTAGTATGAAGAACATGAGGAGGACATTGTTATTTAATGAAGGCATTGTTCAGTTAGTGTGACAACATGATTTCATTAAAAGGATATTCTAACGCATGTTCATCCTCAGAATCGTCAGACAAAGGAAGATTCAACTTTATGCCAAGATGAAGCTGACCAAAGGCATCTCAATAATATATTTATGTAGAACATTGAAGGTGCTTTGTGTTTTCATATCTGTTTCTGAGATGTTGTAAGTAGGTTTCTGAGATTGTTGTAAGTAGGATCTAGATTTTGTAAGTAGGTTCTGAATTGTTGTAAGTTAGGTTATCTGAGATTGTTGTAAGTAAGGGTTTCTGAGATTGTTGTAAGTTAGGGTTACTGAGATTGTTGTAAGTAAGGGTTACTGAGATTGTTGTAAGTAAGGGTTACTGAGATTGTTGTAAGTAGGGTTCTGAGATTGTTGTAAGTTAGGGTTACTGAGATTGTTGTAAGTAAGGGTTACTGAGATTGTTGTAAGTAAGGTTACTGAAGATTGTTGAATGTCAAAGTTACTGAGATTTTTATTAGTTACTGAGATTTCTGTTGGCTTCTAAATTGTTCTGTAGTAGGCTCTAGATCTGCTCAATATGTTTCTGAGATTGTCTTAATTGGTTACTGAGATTGTTTCTGTCTAGTTCTAATTGCTGTAATATGTTTCTGAGAACTTGTCTTCATATGTTTCTGAGATTTTTCAAGTAGTTACTGAGAACTTTCTGTGTTCTCTGAGATATTGTTCGTAGAACTTTCTCAAATTGTTCTGTAGACTCTGAGATCTCTTCTCAGTCTCTGAATTGTCTTGTTTCTCTCTAATTGTCTCTTATCTCTCTCAGATTTTTTGTAAGAAGGTTCTGATTTCTGTCAATATTGGTTCTGTAGACTTTCTTCAATATGTTCTGGAGGAACTTTCTTTTTCTTCAATATGGTTACTGTAGATTCTTGTCAATATGTTTCTGTAGACTTCTTCAATAGGTTCTGAGACTTTCTTCTCAAAGTTGTTCTGAGAACTTTATGTCTCTTTCTTCAATATTGTTTCTGTAGAACTTTCTTCAATATTGTTTCTTAGAACTTTCTCTCTCAATATTGTTTCTGAGAACTTTCTCTTCTCTCTCAATATTGTTTCTTTAGAACTTTCTCTCAATATTGTTTCTTTAGAACTTTCTCTCAATATTGTTTCTGTAGAACTTTCTCTCTCAATATTGTTTCTGTAGAACTTTCTCTCTCAATATTGTTTCTGTAGAACTCTCTCTCTCTCAATATTGTTTCTGTAGAACTTTCTCTCTCAATATTGTTTCTGTAGAACTTTCTCTCTCAATATTGTTTCTGTAGAACTTTCTCTCAATATTGTTTCTATAGAACTTTCTCTCAATATTGTTTCTGTAGAATTTTCTCTCTCTCAATATTGTTTCTGTAGAACTTTCTCTCAATATTGTTTCTGTAGAACTTTCTCTCAATATTGTTTCTGTAGAACTTTCTCTCTCAATATTGTTTCTGTAGAACTTTCTCTCAATATTGTTTCTATAGAACTTTCTCTCTCTCAATATTGTTTCTGTAGAACTTTCTCTCAATATTGTTTCTGTAGAACTTTCTCTCTCTCTCAATATTGTTTCTGTAGAACTTTCTCTCTCAATATTGTTTCTGTAGAACTTTCTCTCTCAATATTGTTTCTGTAGAACTTTCTCTCAATATTGTTTCTATAGAACTTTCTCTCTCTCAATATTGTTTCTGTAGAACTTTCTCTTTCTCTCTCAATATTGTTTCTTTAGAACTTTCTCTCAATATTGTTTCTTTAGAACTTTCTCTCAATACTGTTTCTGTAGAATTTTCTCTCAATATTGTTTCTGTAGAACTTTCTCTCAATATTGTTTCTGTAGAACTTTCTCTCAATATTGTTTCTGTAGAACTTTCTCTTTCTCAATATTGTTTCTGTAGAACTTTCTCTTTCTCTCTCAATATTGTTTCTGTAGAACTTTCTCTCAATATTGTTTCTGTAGAACTTTCTTTCTCTCAATATTGTTTCTGTAGAACTTTCTCTCAATATTGTTTCTATAGAACTTTCTCTCTCTCAATATTGTTTCTGTAGAATTTTCTCTCAATATTGTTTCTGTAGAACTTTCTCTCAATATTGTTTCTGTAGAACTTTCTCTCAATATTGTTTCTGTAGAATTTTCTCTCAATATTGTTTCTGTAGAACTTTTCTTCTCTAATATTGTTTCTGTAGAACTTTCTCTTTCTCTCTCAATATTGTTTCTTTAGAACTTTCTCTTTTCTCTCAATATTGTTTCTGTAGAACTTTCTCTCAATATTGTTTCTGTAGAATTTTCTCTCTCTCAATATTGTTTCTGTTCTCTCAATATTGTTTCTGTAGATTTATTAGAATGAATGAAGGCACTAAAATTAAATGCCATGTTTTATGATTGCTATGTTTTATGATTGCTATGTTTTATGATTGCTATGTTTTATGATTGCTATGTTTTATGATTGCTATGTTTTATGATTGTTATGTTTTATGATTGTTATGTTTTATGATTGTTATGTTTTATGATTGTTATGTTTGATTAAATTGTCATCTATAGCATCAAAAGTTGGACTGCAGATAAGCTATGAAAAACGAACATAATTTAAGACACCTATGGCAAGTAATGCAGATATCACACTGGAATCTAAAATGATAAAAATAACAGAGCAGTTCACCTATTTGGGTAGCAATTTTGATTGCACAGGAAATGTTAAAAAGAAATTATGATACGAATTGGCAAAGCAACATCAGCTTTTAAAAGTCTAAATAAAATATGGAACTGCAAGTTATATAGTATTAAAACTAAATTATGAATTTTCAATTCAAATGTTGTATCAATCCTAACATATGCCAGCAGAGTTGGAAAATGACTAAAGATGTAGAAAGCAAGTTGAATGCATTTGAAAATAATTGTCTGCGAAAAATAATGAATATAAAATGGAACGAATTCAGAAGTGATGAAATCAGAGACATGTCTGGTCAACCACTAGTGACAACTGTTATAAGAAAGAGAAGATGGAGATATGTTGGACACACCTTGAGGAGAAATGATCAACGAATATCAAAGCAGGCATTGAAGTGGGATGCAAAGGGTTCAAGAAAGAGAGGTCGACCTAAAGAGACCCTGAAACGAACTTTGCTGAGAGAGGCAGGAAATATCGGTCTCAGTTCCATGGAGGAGATTGAGTTGCCCAGGATAGAGCGATATGGAGAAATTACTTGCAGGCCCTATGTAACGTATAACGGTATGAGAGGAATTATTATTATTATTATGTTTGATAGATGAAATAGGATGACTGAATATCATGTGCTTATTTTTGAGTAAGAAAATCAATGATGGCATATATGACACCCCCTCCCCCTGTGTGCGGTGCCGGGTGCGCAAGGAAGCAAACAATAGCTCTTAGGCTCAGATTATATACAAAGCACAGAGTGGTTTAACTGGTTGATATGGAGTGTTCGAAGGAGCAGCAGAAGATATATGACATATGAGATGAAAAACAAGACTTGAGATGTTATTAAGATCAAATGTAGTGTGTGACCAGTACATCTACATGCACATCAAATGTAGTGTGACCAGTGTTCCACATGCACATCATTTGTAGTAGTGTGACCAGTATGTCCACATGCACATCAATGTAGTGTGACCAGTGTGTCCACATGCACATCGATTGTAGTAGTGTGACCAGTATGTCCACATGCACATCGATTGTAGTGTGACCAGTATGTCCACATGCACATCGATTGTAGTAGTGTGACCAGTATGTCCACATGCACATCGATTGTAGTGTGACCAGTGTGTCCACATGCCATCGTTGTAGTGTGACCAGTGTGTCCACATGCACATCGAATGTCATCTGTCAACATGGCAGAGCACAGCTTTGTGCACGCAGTCTCTTGGGAACTTGAAAGTTCCTGATAGTTTGAAAATAGTTCAGTTTCTACACTATTTTCTTGATTTGCAGTCACTTATTATATCTTTTATATTTGCCTTTAAATTAAACAGTTGTATATATATAACCCATTGAATGTTTGTGTTTGGACATTATTTGAACATTGACAGCTTGAGGTCAAATACTTAGGAGCAATTTTCACAGCAGATGGAAGTATCGATAGCGAAATCAGAAATCGTTGCACAAAAGCTAACCAAGTACTGGGACAGTTAACACCACTGTTGTCACATAAAGAGATACCGCTAACAACTAAAGCAAATCTCATAGGAACGATTTTCTGGCCAACACTATGTTACCAGTGTCAAACATGACCAATAACAGCAGCTAATGAGAGGAAAATCATAACGACAGAGATGTGTCTTAGAAGAGCTGCGGGGTCAAAGGCGCATGGAGGCAACATTCGCCAGGGTTAGCGAAGGGTCGGTGCTAATCAATACCGTGCTCCCCACCTCCAAATGGTGACCCTGGAAACAGACTGTAGTTCCGGTCTGACTAAAGGGGCAGGATCGGGAGACCTACAGGTAGTGGTAGTAGTACAAGCACGGAAAAGCAATGGGCCGAAATCCCTGAACAACGCACACATTTCCTGGCCGAAGTCCGCTAAAATATGCCCAAGTTGAAAAATAAGTATGAAACAGCAGAGTACGAGCGTCCGCGAACAAAACACCAACTCCCCCGGAGTAAATAACCGAATTTAAAGGAAGAGAGTTGCATCCCAAAAGCCGAGACATGAAGTGAAACTTGGTGCCATGTGCACGA
The DNA here is from genome assembly GCA_020796225.1 of Arion vulgaris. Classification (NCBI taxonomy): domain Eukaryota; kingdom Metazoa; phylum Mollusca; class Gastropoda; order Stylommatophora; family Arionidae; genus Arion; species Arion vulgaris. The sequence goes on from CM036774.1 coordinate 2,107,565, forward strand.
GTCAAGCTGAGTGTCGGAGCAGTCCCGAGGCACGCTAAATGAAACGGCAGATGTGTGAACATGTTGGTCGCATCAGCTTTCCAGCAGATGGGAAAGGCTGCACGCGACGGGATGAGAGATGCATCCTGAACGGAGCGAAACTCGGAGCCATGAGCGCAAGTTGGGCAGCGTGCCGTGGCATTTCCGATGCACGGTAAATGTGGTAAATCAGGTGACGGTGGCACAAGGGAAGATTGCGATAAAACTCCGTATATAAGGCCAAGCGCGGATTAAGACACTTGGTAAAGTTGGCCGAGCGTAAATCCCAAAGTTATGTTCTAGCGCCTTACGAAACTGCCCTTCCTGAGACAGCCGGGCAGGGTACGATTGTTCACGCAATTAACATCCCGGGAATTATCAGGGCAGGTGATGACCGACGAGTGCAAAATCTAAAGTTGCGCTGATAGCGCCGAATGAAACGACCCATACATTACGATGTGCTGGGCCCCAGCCCAGGGTTTCCCCGGGTCAAAGGAAACGACAGAGCAAAATGCAAATTGCCTAGTGTCGACCCGAGCGTCCATAAAGCGTCCCAGAATTCTGTTCTCTTTGCAGGGAACCACTGCTGCCTTGTAGTTTAAGGTTGGGGACAATCAAAGACTAGCGGAGTAAAACGCACACAAAACTGGACGGTAGGCAAACCAAGCAGTCCATTAACAAAACTGGTATAGCTGGGCAGATGACGCTCATCAGCACGGGAGAGCAGGTCGTCTACGGGTCGCTGCCCTGAAAGAAAATAGCAACCTGCTGCCTTGTGAGTTTTGGCTGGGGACAGCAAAAGGCTAACGGAGAGCGAATCCAGTAAACGCTGGTTGAAATCGGACACACGGCCGAAGGATAAGCACCTGAGCTCCAAATAGGACTGAAAGTTGTGACATAGCTACCCATGCTAAGGCTGCATGGACCCAATTTTTTTCATTAATATGTTTAGTATGGAATCTACGCCTGTGAAGATCCGTCGGGCAGGACGAGTGCCAGGATCCATGCCTCGAAGGGGCCCGTTTTGTGCTACCGAAGGTCCCCGTCCTCCTTGGCAAAGCAGCGAGCGAGGCCCACGGGAAAAAGCTATTGGTTCAATACGGCAAAGTACTGGCCAGCGGCGATTAAACATTGTGCAATGGAGTGCCGAAGGTATTCATCACAAAAAGCAAGCACTCGCAATAAGACTTGCAGAAGACGAAATTGATGTCGCGTGCATACGTAGAAACGCATCTAAATGCCCAACATAGATTCGCGATCAGAGGTTACCAAACCTTCAGACTTGACCGAGAAGGGCACAAGGGTGAAGTCCTCACCCTAGTACGAAACGGCATTCCAGCAAAGCAAACGGAAGTAACCACAGGAAGCGCCGGCGCAGCAGAGATCGTAGGCGTCCTCATTACATGTGATGAAATGCAGCTTCTTCTGTATAACTTATACTGCCCAAGTGACATCTCGCTGTCACTCGAGGCAATGGGTATCAATGATACAGCATGCATGGTGGTCGATGATTTCAATAGCCACTCAGAAAGATGGGGCTACCTCGATACGAACAGCAGAGGCGTAGAAGTGGAAGACTGGGAGATAGAGAACAACCTGTTCCTCATCAATGCACCAGACGATCCGCCAACCTTCTACTCAAGAAGGTGGCATACGACTACACCCCGATCTGACCTTCGCAACAAGTGACCTCTCCACAAAAATAGTACGTAAAGTCACAAAGCAACTCGGAGATAGTGACCATAGGCCCGTCAAGCTGCAAGTAGACCTAAAATTTGGTCCTGAGCCCAAAATGTGGTTGCCACGGTAGAACTACAAAAAAGCAAATTGGAAACAGTACGCGGCACTGACAGATGCCAATGTTGAACCCCTCAACATGCATGAAAAGAAACACATGCGATCCGTGGCAAGGGAACTCTCAGAAGCAATCCTGAAAGCGGCATGGGAAACCATTCCTAGAGGCGCACGAAAGGATTACAAGCCATACTGGACAGCAGAGGTTCAGAAGTTTGAAAACGACCTTGAGTTGGTAAGGAGTGAGGCAGAACAGGCACAGACAGTAACGACCAATACTGCTTACAAGGCGGCAGCAGCTAAGTACACGCGGGAAGTCAAACGATCAGCACGACAGAGCTGGTTTGATAAGACCGAATCCCTGAACCTTGATAGGAACGGTCATAAATTGTGGAAGGTGGCAAAAGCGCTGAGTGATGAAAACACCAGCTGACCCCCAATAGTCATTGGACAAGACAAAAAGATGTCCTCGGCAAGGGAAGCCGCAAACATTCTAATGCAAAAATATGCCAAAGTCAGCAGAGTAGGCATAGCAAAAGCCAGAAGCGATGACACAAAGAGAAAAGCTAGAGCCCTCCAAGGCGAGCCAAGAAAAGCTGATAGTCATCTAACGGATACATTTACCAGAAAGGAGTTGGACGTGACATTAAGGGAGCTGATCCTCAGAAAATCGCCGGGTAAGTATGGGATCACTAACGAGATGCTTAAAAACTTGGGGACTAGAGTAAAGACAGCTCTACTTGCTGTCCTAAATATATCGTGGAGGACAGGCATAGTCCCACGAGAATGGAAGGAAGCGATCATGGTACTCATCCTAAAACCAGGAAAAAACAAACTCGACCCGGCGAGTTACAGACCAATACGCCTCCTTAGCTGCACGGGCAAACTAATGGAACGCATGGTGAACAAACGGCTATCTTGGAACTTGGAAAGCAAAGGGCTCCTCATGAAACAACAGGAGGCTTTCAGAAGTACCGATCTACCGAAGATCAGGTAACCTATATCGCCCAGGAAATCGAGGATGGTTTCGAGGAAAAGAAGCAGACACTCGCAGTTTTGGTAGACATGGAGAAGGCGTTCGACACAGTCTGGAAAGAGGGGCTAAAACTCAAACTCCTTAACTCTGGATAAAGGGAAGAATATACAAATAGCTTGATAGATACCTAGAGAACAGAACAGCTAGGGTTCAAGTTCAGGGGTACATAAGCGCTAAGGCCACACTAGAGCAAGGTGTCCCCCAAGGAGGAGTGCTCTCGCCAACTCTCTTTCTAATCTTCGTCAACGACAAAGCAACATGCCTACCAAAGCGAGTACACTCTGCCATGCATGCCGACGACCTGGCAATATAGGGAGAGAAGAGTCTATACCCATAGCAACAAATCGACTGCAAGATACGCTAAATAAGCTGGAAGTCTGGTAAAAACGTGGAATATTAACATAAACGCTTCTAAAAGCACATACACTGTGTTCTCGCAAAACAACCAGAATTAAAATATTAAGCTTAAAGTCAATGGGCAGGAACTTCCAGAAAGCAAGACCCCAACGTACCTAGGAGTTACACTTGACCGAAAGCTGACTTGGTGCCCCCAAAATGAAAATGCTACGGCAAAAGCGAGATAGAGGCTCAATATGATGCGCAAACTCGCAGGCTCCACGTAGGAAGCAAACACCAGAGTCCTTAAAACACATACACTGGTAGAGTGCGACCGGTCCTGGAGTACGGCATTGCAGTATGGAGCAGTGCATCCAATAAACAATTTGCAAAAGTGTGCAACAGTCAGAATCGAGCAGCGCGCATTATCACAGGTGCCATGAAGTCCACCCCTATCAAGGCGATGGAGACAATCACAGGCCTTCAACCAATGGCAGACCGCAGGGACAGAAAAGTTTTGATATTAGCGGAAAAACTGAAAAGGCTACATTCCCACCCTATGCACGAAAGAATGAACGGACTAGGAAGGGGCAGAATCAAGAGAATCAGCTTCGGAAAAATGCCACAGCGCTGACCGCAGACCATCCTGTCCTAGCAAAATGTAAAGCTAAGTCAATACCGGCAAATAATAAGTGCCCGCCGTGGAAGATCAAAATGCCAGAACTAAGGGAATCAATCCCAGGCGTACTAAAAAAGGGTAGCAACATATCTGCGAAAGAAAAGTGGCCACAGAAAAACACATAGCAACCGAGTACCTGAAAGTGAGTGGATACACGTGTATCCTGATGGATCGGTAAAGAACGCAATCAACGATGGCGGAGGTGGAATAGTGCTTAAACTCTCAAAGAAAGAGACGGTCACGAAAGCGATTGCCACAGGCAAATACTCAAATAACTACCGGGCAGAGGCAATAAGAACAGCGGCTGAAATGATCCTAGAGAGAAGAGGCACCTCTCGCAACAAAGTCGTGATATTCACCGATGCTCTCTCGGTCATCACGGCACTCAAAAGTGTAGGCAAAACAGAGCTCAATGAGCTGAAAGCGACCCTCGATGCACTAGTGTACTCACTTAAACGCACCGTCATTCAGTGGATACCATCACACTGCAACATAAGCGGAAATGAAAACGCCGACAAGCTAGCTAAAGAAGGCGGGCGACTAGCTCAGACTGATCTCGAGATCAGTTATGAGGAAGCCAGAACAACCATCGGCTGGCACTATAGAGACAAATGGACAAACGACCATCCTCAGTACAACAACAGCGACGAGTACTATGGTCTGTCTCGTAGTGAACAAGTTGCTATGCTCCGCCTCCGTATCGGCCACAACAAGCTCCGCGTCCACATGTTTAACAAATTTAAAATTGGCACAACTAGCCTGTGCCACTGCGAAAAGGCGGACATGACGGCAGAGCACATACTGCAAGATTGTCAATTGATAGCAGGCCTAAGAAAAGAAACCTGGCCTCAAAACACGAGTTCCACGAGAAGCTGTATGGAGGAAAGGAGTCCCTTAAAACCACAGTAAAATTCATGATAAAAGGTTCATCAGTCTAGGCCGGGATCGCGAGAGAGAGAGAGAGAGAGAGAGAGAGAAGAGCTGCAGGGTGACAATAAGAGACAAAATTAGAAATGAAGAAATCAGAAGAAGACTGGATGTGAAACCAGTCATGCAATTCATAAAAGAACAATAGATTAAATGGTTTGGACACCTGACAAGAATACCCTTGTATCGCATACCACAGAGAACCACACAGAAAAAGTATAATGAGTACAAAGCAAGAGGAAGACCACGCTAAAGATGGAGCGACGGCATCAAGAACAGCCTTATGAAAATGAATGTCAGCTTATAAAGTACCTTAAAACAAGCAACACAAGATCACTACGTCCCCCTCCCTCCACTTCTATAAAGAAGTAAATGGTGGAAGAGAAGAAGAAGATTGACAGTTTTGTATAGAATTATTGTGATCATATTGTTGTAGATGTCTAAATTGTTGTTACCATTAGGTTTTAGAGTTCGATTTTAGGATTAGACTCAGGTTTAGGTTTTCAGTCTGTGTTCAGGTTAGGGTTGACTTTGTTTGGGTGTGGGTGAGGGTGTGGGTGGGGCTTGAGCTTATGATGTGGTGGTTGTCTTTCTTTTTTTTCTACTTGTGGTTAGGGTTAGGTGGTGGTGGTTGTTAGGGGGAGGGTTTGGGCGAGGCTTTGCCTTTTATTTTAGGGTCTGGGGTTAGGGTTTATTGATGAGGTTGAGGGCCAAGGGTTAGGTGGTGGTGGTTAGGTGGTGGTTAGGGTGTGGTGGTTAGGGTGTGGTGGTTAGGGATATTGTTAGGGTTAGGTGGTGGTCGTGTTATTGTTAGGGTGAGGTTTGGGTTGGGGTTAGGGTTAATGTTAGTGTTAATCTTAGTGTTAATGTTAGAGTTAGGGGGGTTAGGGTCAGGTGAAGGGTTAGAGTTAGGATACTGGTTAGGGTTGGGTTAGGGTTACGGTTAGGGTTGGGATGGGTTGGGGTTATGTTTAGGGTTTATGCATAGGATAGCGCATAAGATATCAGAAAAGATAGCCCATAAGATAGCGCATAAGATAACACGTAAGATATCGCGTAAGATAGCGCGTAAGATAGCCCATAGGAAAGCGCATAGGAAAGCGTATAGGATAGCGCATAGGATAGCGAATACGGTAGCGAATAGGGTAGCGCATAAGACATCGCATAAGATAACGCATAAGGTAGCCCATAAGATAGCGCATAGGATAGCGCATAGGATAGTGCATAGGGTAGTGCACAGGATATGCGCACAGAGGTAGACATAAGATAGCGCTTAACAAATCGCATAATAGAGTGCATAATAGAGTGCATAAGATAGCGCATATCATAGCACATATAGTAGCTCCTAGGATAGCGCATAGGATAGCAAATAAGATAGCGTATAGTGTAGCGCATAGGGTAGCACATATGATAGCTGATAACACAGATAGGATAGATAGCTCTGGTGCCGAAGCATGGTAGCATATGGTAGCGCATAGATAGCTGATAGACCATAGGATAGCTCATAGGAAAGCGCATAGGGTAGCGCAAAAGAATGCGCATAAGTGCCCATAAGATAGCGCATAAGAGTGCCCATAGGATAGCACATAAGGTAGCTCATAGGGTAGCGTATAGGGTAGCGCATAGGAAAGCGCATAGGATAGCGCATAACAAAGCGTATAGGATAGCGCATAGGATAACGCATAAAATAGCGCATAGGGTAGAGCGTAGTGTAGCGCATAGGATAGCGCATAGGATAGCGCATAAGGTCCAAATATTTGTTTATTCATTATGTTGGATTGTTGAAGAGAAGATAGTAAGAAGAGGTCAAAGGCGCAAGGAGGCGGCGCGCCAGGATTAGAGAGATGGCTCTAATCCCCTGCTCTCACCTCCAAGCGGTGACCCTGGTAACAGACGGTAATTCTGGTCTGGCTCAGAGGGCAGGTGCCGTGGGAGAGCTACTCTGGGGCAAGTAGAGATGCAAGGGTAGTAATGACTGATGGGATCCTCTCGCAACACAGACGAGCGAACTCCCAGAGTGACTATTAATGCTCGCCTCTCCCGGTCGATGGGAAAAGCTAGAACGAAACATGTGGAACCTCGCGAGGTGGAACTCGGAGCCCACGCATTCTCTCTCTTGATGCACTTCTCTTGAGCCGATGAGAATGCACGGGTGATGAGTTGGGCCGCACGTTGGTCCACATGGGTCAAAAGTTCGAATCAAAACCATCGAAGGGACGTTGACCCACGTGTGGCGAAATTCGGAGCCCAAGCATGCTCTCTTTAGCCACCACTCTAGAGCCGATGAGTATGCAGAATGCCAAGTTCAACCACAAGCCGGATCACATATGTCAAAGCACTGGCTCCCATCACAGACATGGGGGCACGACTCAAAGCCATCGAAGAGACGTTGACCTTCGTGTTGCAAATTCGAGCCCAAGCATGCTCTCTCTAGAGGCACTACCCTAGAGCCGATGAGTACGCTTGGAGTCGAGTTGAGTTCCACGTGGGCATCATGGGGCGAAACTCGGTTTTTGTCCCCTCTAATTCGGACAGCCCACTGGGAATTGACGGAAATGGTGAGGTAGGCACCAGGGCAGAGTGAACGCGCATACGTACGTTGCAAGGGCGGCACCACATGGGGCGAAACCCGTGACCCCATCTCATGGGTGGGAGACCGGGTTGAGTCACAGAAGGTGACAGCCCAGGCAAATGTGGGCACGACATGGAAGGTACGAAAAATGTGAGCACGGAAAAAGTCGATGGTGACATTGAATCAGGGCAGAGCTAGCACGCACGCTGGCAAAGTCATAGTTGGCCCCATCGAGGGGCAGGCCAGCACGGCAAGAGGGTGTGCGTCCCACCCAAATGTACAGAACAACTGGAAAGCCCAGCAGAGGTAAAGCCAGTGCGCGTTTCCTCTCGCAGGGAACTACTGCTGCCTTGTAGTTTTGATTGGGGACAATCAAAGACTAGCGGAGCAAATCGCAAACAAACCTGAACGGGCGGCAAACCAAGGTGTTCATTAAAACGACCGGTTTTGCTGGGCAGATGGCGTTCATAAGCCCGGGAGAGCAGGCTGTCTAAGGGTCGCTTCCTGAAGAAAATAGCAACCCACTGCCTTGTGGGTTACGGCTGGGGACAGTCAAAGGCTAGCGGAGAGCGAACCGCACACAATAGCTGGCTGAAATCGAATACCCCACCGAAGGATAAGCAACTGTGCTCAAATGGGTGCTGAAGGTTGGTGCACGTACATTACGTTCTGATGTTTGGCTGTTTATACATCACAATAGAATGATAAAAACTAGCCTAGAACGATCGCGAGAGAGAGAGATAGTATAGTAAGATTTATTTCTGGTCCTGGTGAACGTGTATGCGTGCAATGGCAAGGTTGATACACTGCAGTGGCAAAGTTTATTCGACCAGGGCGAGAAGAACATCATCTTCTGTGGTGATTTTAATGCCAGGGGTAGACAGTGGGGAAACAACCCTACCAACAAGCAGGGTGAAAAGTTGGAAGACGCGCTCGTAACATCAGATCTGGTCTGTATCAATGATGGTAGAGCAACCAGACTAGCGAGTCGACCAGGGGACTCTGACAGTGTCATTGATTTGGCATTAGTGTCCCCCACCTTGTTGCCCTTGTGTAAATGAAGCGTGCTTGGATATGACGACAGTGATCACTGTCCATGCTTGATCCTGGTCGGAAAACGCAGAACATGGGAGCACAAAATACGTGCGCACAGTTTTCAGTATGACACAGCAGGATGTGATACTATCAGCAAGATCAGGCGCAGTAAAATCAGACCACATCGCAATAAACAGAGGAAGCTGACACAGCCACCATGGTGGAATGACATGGCCGATGAAGCCTGGCGGATCAAGAGGCAAGCGGTTAAATTGTTTCAGAAGATCAGAAGGGCCACTAGCACACCACCTGCACATACAAAGGGTCTGAAAAAAAAGACATGGAAGAGAAAACTGTGTCCTTTAAAGCGTGTGCAAATCTGGCTAAGAGTGTCGCATGGGATGAATTCTGCTGTAGGCTGTGCGCTGAGAAGTCCCTGTCGACGTTCTAGAAATTCCACCAGCGCATGAATGGTACAAGACGTAAATGCATCCAGGATTTCCAAAGCACTGACTCGGCCTGGCAGAAGTCAGACGAAAATAAAGGTACAGCTCTCCTCCAACGCTACATACAGCAGACAGACCACAATGACGAGGCAGAAAGACTCATGACACAGGGGACCATAGAAGAGCTTTGCAGCGCTGTTGTGTTGGATGAAGAGCTGTGTATAACTGCGGAGGTCATCAGGACAACACTGAAAACGTCTGGAAGCACTGAGCCAGGGCCTGATGGCATTCGATACAAGGATATTACTGATTTATCAAAAGACGGCATCAAAGAACTGGTAAAAGAATTCAACGTCAGCATCCAGGACGGTGAGCTCAGGGAGGAGTGGCTTCATAGCTACATACTGCCATTGCCGAAGCCCAACAAAGATCACTCTCAGATAGCCGGCTACAGAATCATTGCATTGCAAAACACGACAGGCAAGCTTCTTGAGAAAATCGTGGAACGTCGACTGGCATGGGACCTCGAAAGTCGCCATATCTTCCCACCAACTCTTGGAGGTTACAGATCTGGGAAAGAAACATGGTGCAACGCTGCGGTCTTCGCCTATGATGTCTTCGAGGGTTTCCATGCAGTATTCATGTGCAGCAATGGTGGACTTGGAAGACGCATACAACAGAGTGTCCTATGATTATCTTATGCACCAGCTTATCAAACTCCAGGTGCATCCTCTATACATAAGATGGATAGCTGCCGCTCTATTCAAAGGAAGGTTGTACTGCGATGTGGTGGTTGGTTTTCTGAACCGGTGACTGTACATTCCAGATTGCCACAGGGCTCTCCTCTCTCCCCTGTCTTATTCAATATATACACGGTGTCAATCACAGAACAACAACTCGATGGCAGAGGTAGAACTCTGTCATTTGCTGATGACATCCTAGTGTATAGACAAGGAAAGACAGGGATGCAGTTGCCAGTGAGATACAGAGGGAACTCGACCGCATCACAGACAGTTTGATCTTTGCCAAGAACGTGTATACGTTGCACATTGGTTTGGTAGACCCTAAACGCATAGACGTCTACACGTTTAGGACACATGCATCCGATTTCAGCCAATCCAGATCAGTAAGACAAGGATGTCATTTGTCCCCTTGTTGTTTAGTTGGTTTTTTTAGTTTAGTCGTCGGATCACCATCACTGCACGTCGAACAAATTAGTCCATACGTGCTCCGATCTCTCCCTCAGTATGTCCATCAGCGTGTGGCGACTAACGACACCGGTTCTTTGTTGGTTTACAATTCTTCTTTGTCTGCCAGCATAGCGTTCTTGTCGAGCTACACCACACCTAACTTTGAGTTCTTGCAGTCTGGTTAGAGTTGTAGATTCGTCGCTATTACGTGAATCATGTACACGTTCTCTCTCCCTTAAGGAATTTATAATATCAGCCTGGTCCATTGCTCGCTCGCTTTGTACAGCAGTCATACCTGCAAGCATATCCGCACGTTCATTCCCCTTACACCTGCATGCCCTGGCACAAAAATAAGACTGATCTTTGTCAGCTTAGACCTCCCCAGCGACTCCATCCAATGTCTCCTAGCCCATCCTGTTTCAATCTTCCTGAGCATACTCATTGAGTCACTGAGAAAACATGCATGGATAAAAGTCTGTGATTCCAGGAAAATCATCGCTTTGGTAACCGCCATGATTTCCATAGTGAGCCTGCTCGTAGTCACGGCAAAACCACCACTGTCTTCCTTCCCAACATCTACTCCCTTATTGTATGTTTTAGTATTTGAACCAGTTTTAGAGAAATTTGGACAAGACCCAACAATTCAAGGAACTTTCATTCCTGGGTTAGGAGACAAAAAGCTAATTATATACGCAGATGATATTGTGTTTTTCCCACCAAATTATTCATCAATACGTAACATCTTCAAGACTTTCACAATTTACGGAGCAGACAGTGGGTCAAAATTAAACATACAAAAATCATACATAATGGGGATAGGTAAATGGAAATACAAATCAGATTATCCTTTCCAGTTGATACAAGTCAACAAGATCAAAATATACGGCATAACATACCAATGTACACCCTTGCACAGAAATAAAGAAACTTGGCAACATATTATAACCAAAATTAAAGAGAAATTAGAAAAATAGACATATAAAACCAATACGATTTTCGGTATAAGTTTAGTGGTCAACACTTTTATTAAACCAAAATTAATATACACATCAAACGTGTTTTATCCACCACCGCAAACAATGACAGAAATACATTCTTATATTAGACGATTTATCTTTCGACACACAATACGTGCTATTCAAATGAAAACACTTATACAAGGGCTGCTTAGACGGTGTTAAGGGCTGCTTAGACGGTGTTAAGGGCTGCTTAGATGGTGTTAAGGGCTGTTTAGAGGGTGTTGAGGGCTGTTTAGAGAGTGTTGATGGCTGTTTAGAGAGTGTTGAGGGCTGTTTAGAGAGTGTTGAGGGCTGTTTAGAGAGTGTTGAGGGCTGTTTAGAGAGTGTTGATAGCTGTTTAGAGAGTGTTGATAGCTGTTTAGAGAGTGTTGATAGCTATTTAGAGAGTGTTGAGGGCTGTTTAGAGAGTGTTGATGGCTGTTTAGAGAGTGTTGATAGCTGTTTAGAGAGTGTTGATAGCTGTTTAGAGAGTGTTGATAGCTGTTTAGAGGGTGTTGATAGCTGTTTAGAGAGTGTTGATAGCTGTTTAGAGAGTGTTGATAGCTGTTTAGAGGTGTTGATAGCTGTTTAGAGAGTGTTGAGGCTGTTTAGAGAGTGTTAAAGCTGTTTAGAGAGTGTTGATAGCTGTTTAGAGAGTGTTGATAGCTGTTTAGAGAGTGTTGATAGCTATTTAGAGAGTGTTGAGCTGTTTAGAAGTGTTGATGCTGTTTAGAGAGTGTTGATAGCTGTTTAGAGAGTGTTGAGGCTGTTTAGAGAGTGTTGTAGCTGTTTAGAGGTGTTGATAGCTGTTTAGAGAGTGTTGATAGCTGTTTAGAGAGTGTTGATAGCTGTTTAGAGTGTGTAGGATAGCTGTTTAGAGAGTGTTGATGGCTGTTTAGAGAGTGTTGAGGGCTGTTTAGAGAGTGTTGATAGCTGTTTAGAGAGTATTGATAGCTGTTTAGAGAGTGTTGAGGGCTGTTTAGAGAGTGTTGAGGGCTGTTTAGAGAGTGTTCAGGGCTGTTTAGAGGGTGTTGAGGGCTGTTTAGAGAGTGTTGATAGCTGTTTAGAGGGTGTTGAGGGCTATTTAGAGAGTGTTGAGGGCTGTTTAGAGGGTGTTGAGGGCTGTTTAGAGAGTGTTGAGGGCTGTTTAGAGAGTGTTGATAGCTGTTTAGAGGATGTTAAGGGCTGTTTAGAGAGTGTTGATAGCTGTTTAGAGGATGTTAAGGGCTGTTTAGAGAGTGTTCAGGGCTGTTTAGAGAGTGTTGATAGCTCCTAAGATTGCGCCTAGAGTAGCGCATAGGGTAGCGCTTAGGGTGTCGGGTACGGTAGTGCTTAGGATAGCGCATCGGGTAGCGCATAGGTTAGCGCATAGGATGGCGCATAGGATAGCTCATAGGGTAGCACATATGTGGCCCATAGATTAGCGCATAGGATATCGCATAGGATAGCGCATATGATAGTTCATATGGTAGCGCATATGTGGTCCATAGATTAGCGCATATGATATTGCAAAGAATAGCGCATAGGGTAACGCATAGGGTAGCGCATATGGTAGTGTATAGAATAGCGCATAGGAAAACGCATAGGGTAGCGCACAGGGTAGCACACATGGTAACGCATAGGTTATTGCATAACATAGCGCATAAGATAGCGCAACGGATAGCGCATATGGAAACGCATAGGGTAGCGTGTAGGGTAGTGGGTAGGATAGCGCAGAGGATAGTGCACAGGGTAGCACATAGGGTAGCGCAAAGGGTTTCGCATTGGGTAGCTAATAGTGTAGCTCTTCGGGTAGCACATCGGGTAACGCATAGGATAGCTCATAGGATAGCTCATAGGATAGCTCATAGGATAGGGCATAGGACAAAGCATAGGGTACGCATAGGGTAACGCATATGGTAGTGCATAGGGTAGCGCATAGGATAGCACATAGGGCAGCGAGCAGGATAGCGCATAGGATAGTGAATAGGATAGTGCATTTGGTAGCACATAGGGTAGCGCATAGAGTAGCGCATTGGGTAGCGCATAGGTTAGCGCTTCGGGTAGCGCATCGGGTAGCGCATGGGATAGCGCATACGATAGCTTATAGGATAGCTCATAAGATTGCCCATAAGATAGCCCATAAAATAGACCATAAGATAACCCATAAGATCACGCATAGGATAGCTCATAGGATTATGCATAGGGTAGCGATTAGGGTAGCGCGTAGGGTAGCGGGTAGGGTTGCGCTTAGGGTATCGCATCGGGTAGCGCATATTATAGCGCATAGGATAGAGGATAGAATAGCGTATAGGGTAGAGCATATGGTAGCACGTAGGGTAGCGCATAGGATGGGGCATAGGGTAGCGCATAGAGTGTTCATAGGGTAGCGCATATGGTAGCGCATAATGTAGTGCATATGATAGCGCAGAGGATAGCGTATAGGTTATGACATAGGATAGGGCATAGGAAAGAGCATAGAATAGCACATAGGATAGTGCATAGGATAGAGCATGTGATAGCGTATAAGATAGAGCAAAGAATAGCGCAATGGATAGCGCATAGGATAGCGCATAAGATATCGCGTAGGGCAACGCATAGGGTAGCGCGTAGGGTAGCGGATAGTTTAGCGCAAAGAGTAGCGCATAGGATAGCGCGTAGAGTAGTGGGTATGGCAGCGCTTCGTGTAGCGCATCGGACAGCGCATAGGATAGAGCATATGGTAGCGCATATGGTAACGCATGGGGTAGCACATAGGATAGCGCATAGGATAGCGCATTGAATGGGGCATAGAGTAGCATTGGATATCGCATAGGATAGAGCATAGGATAACGCATAGTGTAGCGCACAGGGAAGCACACATGATAGCGCACAGGGTAGCTCATAGGGTAGCGCATAGGTTAGTGCATAGGATAGCGCAGAGAGTAGCGCATAGAGTAGCGCATTGGGTAGCGCATAGGGTAGTTCTTCGGGTAGCGCATCGGGTAGGAAAGGGCATAGGATAGAGCATAGGATAGCGAATAAGTTATTGCATAGGATAGCGCATAGGATAGCGCATAGGGTAGCATAGGTAGCAATTGGATAGCGCATAGAGTTGCGCAAATATTAACACAAAGGGTAGCGCATAAGATAGCACAGAGAATAGCGCATAGGAATGGGCATGGGATAGCGTATAGGATAGGGTATAGAATAGTGCATAGGATAGAGCATAGTATAGCGCATAAGGTAGCGCAATGGATAGCGCATTGGATAACGCATAGGGTAATGCATAGGATAGCGCAGAGGATAGCGCATAGGAAATGGCATAGGATAGCACATATGATAGGGCATATGATAGTGCATAGGATAGCACCTAGAATAGCGCATAGGATATCGCATAGGATAGCGCATTGGGTGGGGAATAGGGTAGCGCATAGGATAGCGCACAGGGTTGCGCACAAACCTTACTCAGCGCAGTGCATGCCAGTAAAAAAATTTAACACAAGTCAGCCATTGTGTTTTTTCAATCGAATCGATGAAACAGAGTGTAAACAATTGCTTCATATGAAATATGTGTCATTCTTATAGTAAAACCGATAGTTCTACGTGCAACTTTAACATATTCTGAGGCTATTTTGAACGAAACATTTTCCTATGGTCACTACCATTTTTTCGTAACCTTGAAAATTTCGCTTGGGTACTATACATAAACATCGCATTTACGTGCAACCTTCGCATAAACTTCTCTTTACATCGTACATTTTCATTACTAGAAACATTTTCTATCTTCCAATGACAACTTTACGTCTGCACTGCGTCACTAACCTACAAAACTTATCATTTCTCTGTTCTACGAAGCCGGTTTGCTTTCGACGTCCATAATAACCGGTGCATTTTGCAATCTTCTCGTGAATATTTTTCCTCATTTTACTTTTGTCAACGATATCCAGCAATCCTAAATACACATTTTTAATTTTCTTTTTACATTTCAAATATTATTTATGCCTTTCGATCGAAAAAAACACAATGACTGACTTGTGTGAAACATTTTTTACCGGCAAGCACTGCGATGAAAAAAATTGTGCACATTGATTAAAGATCGCAAATTAAATGTAAATGAGACGCCGTGGGTAGCACACATGGTAGCGCACAGTGTAGCGCATAGGATTGCGCATAGGATAGCGCATAGGGTAGCACACATGATAGCGCATAGGGTAGCACATATGGTAGCGCATAGAGTAGCTCTTATGGTAGCGCATAGAGTAGCTCTTAGGGTAGTGCATCGGGTAGCGCATAGGATAGCGCATTAGATTGGGCATAGGGTAGCATATTGGAAATCACATAATATAGCGCATAGGGTAGCGCACAGGGTAGCACACATGGTAGCGCACATGATAGCGCACAAGGTAGCGCATAGGTCATTGCATACGATAGCGCATGGAATATCGTATAGGGTAGAGCACAGAATAGCGCATAGGGTAGCGCTTCGGGTAGCGCATTGGACAGCTCTTAGGATAGTTCATAATATAGCCCATACGATAACCCATAATATAGCCCATACGATAACCCATAATATAGCTCATACGATAACCTATAATATAGCCCATACGATAACCCATAATATAGCTCATACGATAACCCATAATATAGCCCATACGATAACCTATAATATAGCCCATACGATAACCCTTAATATAGCCCATACGATAACCCATAATATAGCCCATACGATAACCCATAATATAGCCCATAGGATAGCTCATATTATTGCGCATAGGGTAGTGCATAGGGTAGGGCGTTGTGAATCAAGTAGCGCATCGAATAGCGCACAGGGCAGCGCATTGGAAATCGCATCAGATAGCGCATAGGGTAGCGCATTGGAAATCGCATCAGATAGCGCATAGGGTAGCACATAGTGTAGCGCATAGGGTAGTGTCTAGGGGTGCGCGTTCGGTAGCGGGTAGGATAGCGCATAGGATAGCGCATAGGATAGCGCATAGAGTAGCGCATTGAATGGGGCATAGGGTAGCACATTGTAAAACGCATAATATAGCGTATAGGATAGTTGCACAGTGTAGCGCACAGGGCAGCACACATGGTAGCGAACAGGATAGCATATAGGATAGCGCACAGGGCAGCACACATGGTAGCGAACAGGATAGCATATAGGATAGCGCACAGGGCAGCACACATGGTAGCGAACAGGATAGCATATAGGGTAGCGCACAGGGCAGCACACATGGTAGCGAACATGATAGCATATAGGATAGCGCACAGGGCAGCACACATGGTAGCGAACAGGATAGCATATAGGATAGCGCACAGGGCAGCACACATGGTAGCGAACAGGATAGCATATAGGATAGCGCACAGGGCAGCACACATGGTAGCGAACAGGATAGCATATAGGATAGGTCATAGGATAGTGCATAGGGTAGCGCGTTGGGTAGCGGAAGGATAGCGCTTCGGGTATCGTTTAGGAAGCGCTTAGGGTACCGCGTTGGGTAGCGGAAGGATAGCGCTTCGGGTATCGTTTAGGAAGCGCTTAGGGTAGCGCATCGGGTAGAGCATAGGATAGAGCATAGGATAGCGAATTGGATGGCGCATGCGGTAGCGCATTGGATATCGCAAAGGATAGCGGATAGGATAGCGCACAAGATAGTGCATAGGACAGCACACAGAGTAGCGTACAAGGTATCGCACAGGGTAGCGCATTGGATGGCGCATAGGGTAGCGCATTAAAAATCGCATCAGATCGAGCATAGGGTAGCACATAGGGTAGTGCATAGAATAGCACATTGGGTAGCGCATAGGGTAGCTCTTCGGGTAGCGCATCTGGTAGCGCATAGCGTAGAGCATAGGATAGCGCAAAGAATTACGCATAGGGTAACGCATAGGATAGCGCATAGGATAGCGCATCGTGTAGTGCACAGGGTAGCACACAGGGTAGCGCATTGTATAGCGCATAGGGTAGCGTATAGGGTAGCGCATAGGGTAGCGTATAGGGTAGCGCATAGACTAGTGCATAGGATAGCGCATAGGATAGTGCATAGGGTAGTTCTTAGGGTAGCGCGTTGGGTAGCGGTTAGGGTAACATTCGGGTATCGTTGCGGGTAGAACTTAGGATAGCGTATCGTGTAGCGCATAGGATAGCGTATAGGATAGCGCATAGGATAGCTCATAGTGTAGCGCATATGGTATCGCATAGAGTACCCGGTTATCCGCGCCTGGTTTACCCTGCCTGTCCCAGCCGTTGCCTGGGGGGTGGCCGCTGTCGCATGCTGACAACTACTAGTAGCCACAGGCGTGAGCTGGAAGTCAGGTTTGGACCAAAGGGGATGGTGTCTGAAAAGGACGTGACAGCCATCCTTACCAGATATACTACCAATCCCTGGCTCCACAAACCCCCAAAGCGCACAGGGTATGGTAGCGCACAGGGTAGCACATGGGATAGCGCATAGGATAGCGCATAGGGTAGTGCATAGTGTAGCTCTTCATGTAGCGCGTCGGGTAGCGCATAGGATAGCGCATAGGGCAATGCATAGTGTAGCGCATAGGGTAACCCATATGATAGCGCATAGGTTAGCGCATAGGGTAGAGCATTGGATAGCGCATTGGATGGGGCAAAGGGTAGCGCACAGGATAGCTCATAGAGTAGCGCAACGGATTGCGCATAGTATAGCGCATAGGATAGTGCATAGCATAGCACATAGGGTAGCGTATATAGTGGCGCATTTGGTAGAGCATAGAGTAGCTCATCGGGTAGCTCATAGGATAGCGCATAGGATAGAGCATAGGATTGTGCAAGGGATAGCGCATATGATAACGCATAGGATAGCGCATAGGATAGCACATAGGATAGCCCATATGATAGAGTATAGGGATAGGATAGCGCATTTGATAGCGCATAGGATAGCTTATAACATAGCCCATACGATAGCCAATAAGATATCGCATACAATAGCGCATAGGATAGCTCATAGCATTGTGCACAGGGTAGCGAATAGGGTAGCGAATAGGGTAGCGATTAGGGTAGCGCATAGGGTAGTGCATAGAGTAGCGCATTCGGTAGCGGGTAGGGTAGCGCTTCGGATAGCGTACTTATAGCGCAGAAGATAGCGCATATGGTAGCGAAGAGAATAGGGCATAGGATAGCGAATAAGTAAGTGCATAGGATAGGGCATAGGATAGCGCATACGATAGTGTAATGGATAGCGCATTGGATAGCGCATAGGATAACGCATAGAGTAGCGCATAGGATAGCACAAAGGATAGCGCAGAGGATAACGTATAGGATAGTGTATAGGATAGCACAAAGGATAGCACATAGGATAGCTCATACTATAGCCCATACTATAGCCCATAAGATAGCGCATAGGATAGCGCATAGGGTAGCGTATAGGGTAGCGCATTGGATAGCGCATAGGATAGCTCATAATATAGCCCATACTATATCCCATAAGATAGCGCATAGGATAGCGCACAGGGTAGCGCATAGGGTAGCGCGTAGTGTAGTGCACAGCGATGCGCACATGATAGCACAGAGGGTAGCGCACAGGGTAGTGCATAGATTACTGCATAGGATAGCGCATAGGATGACGCATAGGATAGCGCATCGGATAAAGCACACGGTAGCGCACAGGATAGCGCACAGGGTAGCACATAAGCTAGTGCATAGGATAGCGCATAAGATAGTGCATAGGTTAGCACAGAGGATAGTACATAGGGTATCACAGAGGATAGTGCATAGGGTAACGCGTTGGGTAGCGGCAGGGTTGTGCTTCGGGTATCGTTTTGGGTAGCGCTTAGGGTAGCGCATCGGGTAGCACATAGGATAGCGCATAGGTAGCGCATAGTGTAGTGCACAGCAATGCGCACATGGTAGCACACAGTTTAGCGCATATGTTAGTGCATAGGATAGCGTATAGGATACCACATATGACAACGCACAGGATAGCGAATAGTATAGCGCATATGATAGTGTATAGGGTAGCACATAGTATAGCGCATAGGATAGCGCATAGAGTAGTGCATAGTGTAGCTCTTTGTGTAGCGCGTAGGGTAGCGCATAGGATAGCGCATAGGGCAACGCATAGGATAGCGCATAGGATAGAGCATAGGATAGTGCAGGGATATATGGCCTTTTCGTCTTTACAGACGGTCAATTGGCAAGTGTTTTACTGTGACATCTTCTGAGTTTTCGCTTTTCTCTCTTGTCGTTCAGCTCGTATATAAGTCTCTTCTCAAAAGACTCTGCGCCCTTTCGTAATTTGGCTTTCCACACAACTCTGTCATCAGCTAGTCCCTCCCATGTGCTGGGACCAATAGAAAAGTTTTTCATTGAGGCTTTGCAGACATCTTTATATCTGATCAGTGGTCTGCCCTGGTGCCTCTTCCCACCCGAAAGTTCACAGAACAACATTTGTTTTGGTATGCGATAAGTTTCCATTCTTCTCACATGTCCCAACCATCTTAGTCGTCTACTGCTGATCATGCCCATGATGGAAGGCAGTTTGCACGTTGTAGTACTTCAGAGTTGGTTATCTTGTCGTACCACCTGATGTTCATAATCTTGCGGAGACATCGAAGGTGAAAGAAAGATGTTAAGTATCCTCTCGTGTCTTGAGTGGGCTGTCCATGTTTCTGAGCCATATAGTAAAGAACTAATTACACAGGCTCGATATATTTGGATCTTCGTCTGCAATGTCAGTTTTGTGTTGTCCCAAGCTCGCTTTGATAGTATGCACCAGATATAGTAGCCGCACTCCTAAGCGTTGATTTCTTCGTTAAGAGAAAGGCTGGCAGTGACCGTGGACCCAAGATAGCAGACTTTGTGAACTGGTGTTAGATGGTTGCCATTTAAGGTGATATTTGATGTGTTACCTCCTGACATAACACAACTGTTTGGAGACACTTATTGTCAGAAAATAGGTCGCATGTCTGTGACAAATTGTTGATTAGGCATTGCAGTGTAGTCTCAATGTGGGCGACTAAGGCAGCATCGTCAGCGAAAAGGAGATCCTTGGATAGCGCATAGGATAACGCATAAGGCAGTGCATAGCATAGCGCAAAGGATAGCGTAGAGGATATCAAATAGGATAGTGCATAGGATAGGGCATAGGATAACACGTAGAATAGCCCATACTATAGCCCATAAGATAGCGCATAAGGTGAGAACACAGGGTAGCGCACAGGGTAGCCTGTAAATTAGCGCCTGAAATTGGCAATAGGGTAGCGACTTGAGTATCATTCAGGTAACGCTCAGGGTAGCGTATGGAGTAAAGTATGCGTACTTTATAAGGATGAAAGCGCATGTAATGCTTTGATGGTTAGCGCATAGGATATTTTTATAAGATAGCACATAGGGTAGCGCATAGGATAAGCGCATAGAGATGGCGTATTAGGTAGCGCATAGGGCAGCACTTCGTGTGAATCGGATAGCGCATAGGATAGTGCATTGAATAGCGCTAGGATAGCCTCACAGGGTAGCGGAGTGGGGTGGCGCACATTGTAGCACACAGGGTAACCCACAGGATTGCGCACATGGTAGCGCATAGTGTAGCAATATAGGATATCGCATAGAATAGCGCACAGAGTAGCACACATGGTACCACACTGGAAAGCGCATAGGTTAGTGCATAGGATAGTGCATAGGATAGTGCATAGGATAGGGCATACGATAGCGCATATGATAGTGACATGGGATAGCGCATGGGATAGTGCACAGGGTAGTGCATAGGTTACTGCATAGAGGTGGGAGGCATAGGATGGCGCATAGGATATCGCATAGGATAGAACACACGGTAGCGCACAGGATAGTACTGAGGTAACGCATAGGTTGGTGCATAGGATAGCAAATATGTTAGTACATAGGATGAAAATGTATAGGATAAGCACATATGACACCTGGGATAGCAGATGGATAGCGCATATGATAGTGTATAGGGTAGCACATAGGGTAGCGCATAGGGTTGCGCATATGTTAGCACAAAAGGTAGCGCATAGTATAGCGCACAGAGAGGATAGCCTCATAGGATTGGGCATGGGATATCATATATGATAGTGCATAGGATAGTGCATAGGGTAACACATAGGATAAGCGCAGAGAATGAAGAGCGCATAGCATAGGGCATAGTGTAGTGCACAACGTTGCGCACATGGTAGTGCACAGAGTAGCGCACAGAGGGTAGTGCATAGGTTACTGCATAGGATAGCGCATAGGATAGTGCATAGGAGTACTTTACAGATCATAGCACATAAGGTAGCGAGTTGGGTAGCGTGTAGGGTTGTGCTTCAGATATCTTTTGTGCAGCAGTTAGTGTAGCGCATCGGTTAGCGCATAGGATAGCGCAAAGGATAGCGCATAGGATAGCACATGAGATAGCGCATTGGGTAGCGCATAGGTAGCAGCACTTCATGTAGCGCATCGGATAGCGCATAGGATAGAGCATTTAGTAACGCATGGGATAGCTCTGGGGTAACGAACAGGGTAGCGCACATTTAGCGCTGGGGTAGATCTAAGGGTGGCGTACATGGTAGCGCATAGTATTGCGCATAGAATGGCTATATAGCACATAGCTAATGGGGTAGTGCACAGAGTAGTACACATGGTACCGCACAAATCCCACAGAGGTTATTGCATAGGATAGTGCATGGGATAGAGCAAACGATGGCTCATATGATTGTGCATAGGAGTGGCGCATAGCGTAGTGCATAGAGTAGCGCATTCAGTAGCGGGTGGGAGTAGCGGTTCGGGTATTGTTTCGGAGAAGCGCTTAGAATAGCGCATAGGGTAGCGCGTAGGATAGCGCATATGGAGCGCATATGGAAGCGCATATGGTGGCCTGTAGTGTAGCACAGGGTAGATGCATAGGTTACTGCATAGGATAGCGCATAGGATAGCGCATGGGATGCCTAGAGGATATCGCAAAGGATAGCCCCGCGGGTGGGTAGTGGGTAGGGTTCAGCTTCGGGTATCTTTTGTATGGCGCATAGTGCAGCGCATCGGGTAGCGCATAGATGGCGCATAGGGTAGCGCATATAGTGGAGCACAGGGTGAGCGCAGAGATTATTGAATAGGATAGAGCATAGGATACTTATATGGTAGCTCCCAGGATAGCAAAAAGGATAACGCATAGGATAGTGTATATGGTAGCATGGGGCAGCGCATATGGTAGCGCATTTGGTAGCTCATAGAGTGACGTCAGGTAGCGCATAGGATAGCCTATATAATAGGGAAGAGGCCAAGCGCATAGAATAGCGCGTAGAATAAGTATAGGATAGCGCCTTAGGGTAGCATATAAGAGGATGGCCTGTAAATTATGCACAGAGTAGCACACATGGTACCACTGCAAAGCGCATAGGTTATTGCATAGGATGGTGCATAGGATAGGACATACGATATAGCTCCTATGATTGTGCATAGGGTGGCGCCAGCCTAGTGCATAGAAGTAGCGCATTCAGTAGCGGTAGATAGCGCGTCGTGTATTATTTCAGGTAGCATTTAGAATAGCGCATAGGGTAGCGCATGGAAGTTACTGAGGATAGCGCATATGATAAACGCAAAGGGTGGCAGGATGGCGCACAGGGTAGCGCGTTGGGTAACAGGTAGGGTTGCGTGCTTCGGATATATTTTTGTGCAGCGCTTAGGGTGGGCGCATCGGATATGGCGCGTAGGATAGCGCATAGTATAGCGTATTGGGTAACGCATAGGGTGCTTATGCTTGTAGACCATCGGATAGCACATAGGATGTAGCATTTACAAGCGTATAGGATAGCTTACAGGGTAGCGAACAAGGGTAGCGCACATTGTAGCGCAGGGTAGCCTCAGGGTGGCGTGCATGTTAGCGCATAGGATACTTTATAGGATAGCGCATAGAATGGCGCATAGGATATGCCACAGGGTAGCGTATATTATAGCGCATAGAGTGGCGCATTCAGTAGCGGTGGGGTAGCGCCGGGTATTACGGAGTGGCCTTAGAATAGCGCATAAGGTAGCATAGGATAGCGCAAAGTAGCGCATATTGTAGCGCAGAGGGTGAAACGGAAATTTATTGCATAGGATAGCGCATAGGATAGGGAATAGAATAACGCATAGGATAGTGTATCGGGTAGCACACAAGACGCGCATATAGTAAGCGCATTTGGTGGCGCAAGGCAAGCGCATCGGGTGGCGCATAGGATAGCGTATAAGATAGAACAGAGGATAGCGCATAGGGTATCGCATAGTATAGTGCATGGTGCGCATATGGTAACGCATAGTGTTGCGCACAGGGTAGTGCATAGGTTACTGCATAGGATAGCGCATAGAATGGCACATTTTGTGGGGCATAGGGTAGCGTTTCGAATATGTATAGGATAGCGCAAGTACAGCGCACATGGTGAAGCGCATAGGATAGTGCACAGAATTACCACATGGTATGCCACGTGGCAGCACTGGGTTAAGCCTGAATTAGTGCATAGGATAGCGCATATGGTAGCGCATAGGATAACACAGAGGATAGTGCATAGGGTATGGCTAACGTTAGGTAGCGGAAGTGAGTTGTGCTTCGGATATCTTTTTGTGCAGCGCTTAGGGTAGCGCATCAGGTAGCGCATAGATGCGCATACCGTAGTGCATAAGTAGCGCATTCGGTAGCAATGGGTTATCCTTCTTGGGTATCGTTTGGGGTAGCGCTTAGAATAGCGCATAGGTTAGCGCATAGGATAGCGCATGAGGTAACGCATATCGTAGCGCATAAAGTGTGTATAGGATAAGCGCAGAGAGAGGATAGCTCATAGGATTGGGCATAGAAGACAGCATAGGATAGGGCATAGGATAGTGCATTGGATGAGGCGTGGGTAGCACATTAGATGCGCTTACAGGGTAGAGCATAGGTTAGTGCATAGAATAGCGTGCATAGGATATAAGCGCATCAGGTTAGCACAGAGGATAGCGCATAGAGTATCGCAGTGGATAGCGCATAGGTTAGCGCGTTGAGTAGCGGGTAGATGCGCCAGGTGATGTTTCGGGTAGCACTTAGAAGAGCGCATAGGGTAGAACATAGTATAGCGCATAGGGTAGCGCATGTGGTAGCGCATGATGTGGCGCCTGGGGTGGTGCATAGGTTACCATGGGATAGCGTATAGGATGGCGCATTGGTGGGGGCGCGGTGGCGTTTGAATATCGCATAGGATAGTGCGGTAGCACACATGGTAGCGCACGTGGCAGTGCAGTTAATATATAGATTAATTATGAATAGCGTATAGGATAGCATATGATAATGCTATAGGATAGCCGAAATGGGATAAGCGCATATGATAGTGTATAGGGTAGCACATAGGGTAGCGCATAGGGTTGCGCATATGTTAGCGCAAAAGGTAGCGCATAGTATAGCGCACAGGATAGCTCATAGGATTGGGCATGGGATATCATATATGATAGTGCATAGGATAGTGCATAGGGTAACACATAGGATGAAGGCGCTGAGAATAGTGCATAGCATAGGGCATAGTGTAGTGCCTAACGTTGCGCACATAGTAGTGCACAGAGTAACAGCCGCACAGGAGTAGTGCATAGGTTACTGCATAGGATAGCGCATAGGATAGTGCATAGGGTAGCACAGATCATAGCACATAGGGTAGCGAGTTGGGTAGCGTGTAGGGTTGTGCTTCGAATATCTTTTTGTGCAGCAGTTAGTGTAAAGGCATCGGTTAGCGCATAGGATAGCGCATAGGATGGCCCCTTTATAGGATGGCACATAGGATAGAGCATTTAGTAACGCATAGGATAGCTCACAGGGTAACGAACAGGGTAGCGCATTTTGGCCGCACAGGGTAGCCCTAAGGGTGGCGTACATGGTAGCGCATGAATGTGCGCATAGAATAGCGCATAGCATAGCTCATAGGGTAGTGCACAGAGTAGTACACATGGTACCGCACTGGAAAGCACAGAGGTTATTGCATAGGATAGTGCATAGGATAGAGCAAACGATAGCTCATATGATTGTGCATAGGGTAGCGCATTAGGTAGTGCATAAATTAGCGCATTCAATGGCAGGTAGGAGTAGCAGTTCAGGTATTGTTTCGGGAAGCACTTAGAATGGCTTATAGGGTAAGCGCATAGGATAGATGCATATGGAAGCGCATATGGTAGTATAGTGTAGCGCACAGGGTAGTGCATAGGTACTGCATAGGGATAGCACAGAGGATATCATAAAGGATAGCGCATTGGGTAGCGGGCAGGGTTCAGCTTCGGGTATCTTTTTGTAGCACATAGTGTAGCGCATCAGGTAGCGCATAGATGGCTGGTGCTTCACCTGTGGTGGAAATACAGATGTGCAGAGATTATTGCATCCGGATAGAGCATAGGATAAGCACATATGGTAGCTCCCAGGATAGCAAGGATAACGCATAGAGGATAGTATAGTGCCGAGGGTGCTTACATAGGGCAGCGCATATAGCGCGCATTTGGTAGCTCATAGGTAGCGCATCGGGTAGCGCATGGGATAGCCTATATAATAGGGGAAGGCTAGCGCATAGAATAGCGCATAGGATAGTACATAAGTGCTTATATAGGATAGCGCATAAATTATACTTAAGTAGCACACATGAGCCTACCACACTGCAAGCACATAGGTTATTACATAGGATAGTGCATAGGATAGGACATACGATAACTCCTATGATTATTGCATAGGAGTAGCGCATAGCCTAGTGCATAGAGTAAGCGCATTCAATGTGGAGTAGGATAGCGCGTCGTGTATTGTTTCAGGTAGCGTTAGAATAGCGCATAGGGTAGCGCATAGGATGGCGCATATGGACCGTATGGTAGCGCATAGTGTAGCGCACAGGGTGGTGCATGGGTTACTGCATAGGATAGCGCTAGGATATCGCATAGGATGAGCTGAGGATATCGCAAGGATAGCCCGCGTTGGGTGTGGGCAGGGTTCAGCTTCGGGTATCTTTTTGTGTAGCGCATAGTGTAGCGCATCGGGTAGCGCATAGATGGCGTGTAAATTGGCTATATGGTGAAACCACAGGGTAGCGTAGAGATTATTGCATAGGATAGAGCATAGGATAGCACATATGGTAGCGCCCAGGATAGCAAAAAGGATAACGCGCGGGATAGTGTATAGGGTAGCACATAGGGCGCGCATATAGTAGCGCATTTGGTAGCTCGCCGGTAGCGCATCG
The DNA here is from genome assembly GCA_020796225.1 of Arion vulgaris. Taxonomy (NCBI): domain Eukaryota; kingdom Metazoa; phylum Mollusca; class Gastropoda; order Stylommatophora; family Arionidae; genus Arion; species Arion vulgaris. The sequence goes on from CM036774.1 coordinate 2,133,728, forward strand.
GGTAGCGCATAGGATAGCCTATATAATAGGAAGAAGGCTAAGCGCGTAGAATATTTGCATGGGATAGCGCATAGGGTAGCATATAGGATAGCGCATAGAATTATGCACAGAGTAGCATACATGGTACCACACTGCAAAGCGCATGGAAGTTGTGCATAGGATAGTGCATAGGATAGGACATACGATAGCTCCTATGATTGTGCATAGGGTAGCGCACAGCGTAGTGCATAGAGTAGCGCATTCAGTATCAGGGTAGGGTAGCGCTTCGTGTATTGTTTCGATGTAGCGCATAGAGGATAGCGCATAGGGTAGCGCGTTGGGTAATAGGTGAGTTGTGCTTCGGGTTTCTTTTTGTGCAGCGCTTAGGGTAGCGCATCGGATAGCGAATAATATAGCGCATGAGATGGCGTATTGGGTAACGCATAGGGTAGCACTTCATGTAGCGCATCGGATAGCGCATAGGATAGAAGCATTTACTAGCGCATGGGATAGCTCTGGGGTGTGAACAGAGTATGCACACATTTTAGCGCCTGGGGTAGCCCTAGAGATTGGCGCACATGGTGGCGCATGGTAATGCGCATAGAATGAAGAAGCGCATAGCATAGCTCATAGGGTAGTGCAAGTAGTACACATGGTACCGCACTGGAAAGCACAGAGGAGTTATTATAGGATATTGCATAGGATAGAAGCAAACGATAGCTCATATGATTGTGCATAGGGTAGCGCATAGCGTAGTACATAAGTAGCGCATTCAGTAGCGGAGTAGGGTAACAGTTCGGGTATTGTTTCGAAGGCCTTAGAATAGCGCATAGGGTAGCGCATAGGATAGTGCATATGGAAGCGCATATGGTAGCGCATAGTGTAGCGCACAAGGGTGAGTACGCAAGGTTACTGCATAGGATAGCGCATAGGATAGCGCATAGGATAACACAGAGGATATCGCAAAGGATGAAAAGCGCGGTGGGTGTGGGCAGGGTTCAGCTTCGGGTATCTTTTGTGTAACGCATAGTATAGCGCATCAGGTAGCGCATAGATGGCGCATAAAGATTTAGCCCGCATATAGTGAAACACAGGGTAGCGCAGAGATTATTGCATAGGATAGAGCATAGGATAGCACATATGGTAGCTCCCAGATGTAAAAAAGGATAACGCATAGGATAGTGTATAGGGTAGCGCATAGGGCAGCGCATATAGTAGCGCATTTGGTAGCTCATAGAGTAGCGCATCGGGTAGCGCATAGGATAGCCTATATAATAGGGAAGAGGCTAGCGCATAGAATAGCGCATAGGATAGCGCATAGGGTAGCATATAGGATGAAGCGCATAGGTATGCATAGAGTAGCACACATGGTACCACACTGCAAAGCGCATAGGTTATTGCATAGGATAGTGCATAGGATAGGACATACGATAGCTCCTATGATTGTATAGGGTAGCGCATAGCCTAGTGCATGGAAGTAGCGCATTCAGTAGCGGGTAGGATAGCGCGTCGTGTATTGTTTCGGGTAGCGTTTAGAATAGCGCATAGGGTAGCGCATAGGATAGCGCATATGAAGCGCATATGGTAGCGCATGATGTGCCACAGGGTAGTGCATAGGTTACTGCATGGATAGCGCATAAGTTATCGCATAGGATAGCACAGAGGATATCGCAAAGGATAGCGCGTTGGGTAGCGGGCAGGGTTCAGCTTCGGGTATCTTTTTGTGTAGCGCATAGTGTAGCGCATCAGGTGGCTATAGATGGCGTATAGGGTGACGCATATGGTAGAGCACAGGGTAGCGTAGAGATTATTGCATAGGATAGAGGCATGGGGATATAGCATACATATGGTAGCGCCAGGATAGCAAAAGGATAACGCATAGGATAGTGTATAGGGTAGCACATAGGGCAGCGCATATAGTAGCGCATTTGGTAGCTCATAGAGTAGCGCATCGGGTAGCGCATAGGATAGCCTATGTAATGGGAAGAATGGCGCAGAGAATAGCCGCATAGGATAGCGCATAGGGTATATAGGATAGCGCATAGAGGAATTATGCACAGAGTAGCACCTTGGTACCACACTGAAAAGCGCATAGGTTATTGCATAGGATAGTGCATAGGATAGGACATACGATAGCTCCTATGATTGTGCATAGGGTAGCGCACAGCGTAGTGCATAGAGTAGCGCATTCAGTATCAGGTAGGAGTAGCGCTTCGTGTATTGTTTCGTGTAGCGCATAGGATAGCGCATAGGGTAGCGCGTTGGGTAATGGGTAGGGTTGTGCTTCGGGTTTCTTTATTGCAGCGCTTAGGGTAGCGCATCGGATAGCGAATAATATAGCGCATAGGATAGCGTATTGGGTAACGCATAAGGTAGCACTTCATGTAGCGCATCGGATAGCGCATAGGATAGAGCATTTACTAGCGCATAGGATAGCTCACAGGGTAGCGAACAGAGTAGCGCACATTTTAGCGCACAGGGTAGCCCTAAGGGGTGGCGTACATGGTAGCGCATGGTATTGCTATAGAATAGCTATAGCATAGCTCATAGGGTGGTACAGAGTAGTACACATGGTGCCTGCACTGGAAGCACAGAGTTATTGCATAAGGATATTGCATGGGATGGGAGCAAACGATAGCTCATATGATTGTGCATAGGGTAGCGCATAGCGTAGTGCATAGAGTAGCGCATTCAATGTGGGTGGGTAGCAGTTCGGGTATTGTTTCGGAAAGCGCTTAGAATAGCGCATAGGGTAGTATATAGAGTAAGCGCATATGGAAGCGCATATGGTAGCGCATAGTGTAGCGCACAGGGTAGTGCATAGGTTACTGCATAGGATGGCGCATAGGATAGCGCATAGGATAGCTGAGGATATCGCAAGGATAGCGCGTTGGGTAGTGGGTAGGGTTGTCACTTCGGATATCTTTTTGTGCATCGCTTAAGGTAGCGCATCGGATGGCCTGGAGGATAGCGCATAGAAGGCGGATGAAGCGCATAGGATAGCACTTCATATAGCGCATCGGAAAGCGCATAGTCCGAGGGCATTTACTAGCGCATAGGATAACACAGGGTGGTGAACAGGGTAGCACAAATTGCCAGCAAACAAGGTAGCCCTCAGGGTGGCGTGATGGTAGCGCATAGGATAGCGCATAGGATAAAGCATAGAACAGCGGATAGGATAGTGCATAGGGGTAGCATGAGGATAGCGCATGAGTAGCGCATTCAGTAGCCAGGTAAGGTGGCGATTCGGGTATTGTTTCGGGTAACAATTAGAATACCGCATAGGGTGGGAACATAGTATAAGCGCATTGGATAGCGCATATGGTAGCGTATAGTGTAGCGCACAGGGTAGTGCATAGGTTACTGCATATGATAGTGCATAGGATGGTGCATTGGGTGGGGCATAGGGTAGCGTTTCGAAGATATCGCATAGGATAGCGCAAGTACAGCGCACATGGTAACTTATATAATAGCGAATAGAATAACGCATAGGATAGTGTATCGGGTAGCACATAGGGCAGCGCATATAGTAGCGCATTTGGTGGCGAATAAGTGAAGCGCATCGGGTAAGCGCATATGTTAATGCATGGAGTAACGCAAATGATAGCGGAGGTGGATGGGGCATAGGGTAGCGAATAGGAAAACGCATAGGATAGTGTATAGGGTAGCATATGGGGTAGCGAATATAGTGGCGCATTTCCAAGCGCATGGAGTAACGCATCCGGATAGCGCATTGGATAGTGCATAGGATAGCGTTCAAAGGATAGCGCATAGAAGATCAATCCATACGATAGCTCATAGGATGGCGCATAGGGTAGCTGGCCTGCCATGATGGGCAATGAATAGCGATGCGTATGGGGGGGTTTCAGATGGGGATGCAGCAGCCGCCATTGATTTGCAGGACACATATAACAATGTCTCTTCTTATGCAGTTATTGAAGGATAATACGGTGAAACACCTTGGTCAAGTGGATTGCTGCTGTACTTTTTGAGCGCACGTTATCAATGCGTTGCAGTTCGCAAACATCACAACCTCAACAGGTCTAATGAGCCTTCCCCAGGATCACCCTCTCGCCAGTCCTTTTCAACGTATACAACGTCAGGGTAACCAGCACACAAAGGGTCGGAGTTGGCAGAACAATGTCGTACGCCGATGATATTCTGGTGTAACGCATGGGCAAGGACAGAAATGAGATCGCATCTGCATTACAGTGTGAGCTGAATAGGATTGGTGACTGGTGCAACGAATTCGAAGCGAATGTGAACCCAGCAAAGGCCTCTCTGACATGGTTCTCTTAACACTCACATAGTAAAGACACCTACCCCAGTTGTCAGCACGTGTAACAAAGACATTGATAGAAGCGAAACACTAAAGTATCTTGGAATAACAGTTGACAGAAGCCTGTCATTTAAGAGCCATGTTGAGAACATAATCATAAAGGCAAGAAAAGGGCTAACCGCTCTCAAAGTTATGGCGGATATTGAGCAACGCCTTCTACTCTTTCTTTATCAGGGACTAGTGCTGAGCGTGGTGAACTATGGCCTTGGTCTTCTAACAGTAAGCAGAACATCGCTGGATAAGTTAGAAAGGATCCAAAATAAAGCGATGAGGCTTATACTCGGTTGCACACGTGACATTTCTTGTGAGCAATGCGCTATGTCCTTGGATTGCCAACGATAAGCCACGAACACAAAGTCGCACAGGTAAAAGCGTATCTGAGAGTTTCTGCGGACACAAATCATCCTCTGCACAAATCCATAAATGAGAGGAAGGCGATTGAAGAGGTCGATCCTGGATGGCGAGGCAGAGGATGTTGTCGCTGGTCTGTACTCTAGATGAGTGAGGCACGGTGACGAATGGATGCCTATATCAGAGGATATGACTGCTTACGCCAGGGTTATCCAGCACACTTGGACGCCGGTGTAGAGGTGTTTGGGCGTCGTCAATGCAGAAATTCTTGCACTCGTGGATCAGCACTCCGACCAGGTGATATCGTATCTACCGATGGCTCTGTCAAGCGTGGCACCAGATCATCGTTAACACTCGGCACAACGAAACGGTCGCACACTTCATGAGGACTGCGGGGCTTTTGAGACAACGACATCGAGCATGACTATGGAATCACCGCTGCCTCAGGAGGGCTCTGTCATGGGTGGCTGAGCAACAGGATTACCCATACGATCATCTCAGACTCGATGAATATGCTTCAATGATTGAACTCTAGAAGTATGCGTGTGGAATGGGTGGACATCATTCGGGAATCATCTCAAGAAAATGACTTGGCTGGACACGCCTGGACATGCTGGAGTGCGGGGTAACGAGCGTGCTGACTCTCTTGCAAACAGTGCCCCGACAAGTGAGCGCAGAGAAGCATGGAAAGAGCCGATATCATTAATGCGGTACGCTCTCAATTGTGTGACATGGGCGGGTCTCAGACACTGGAACGAGTTCGAGAATTAGGCGTTAAGTTTGGACATACTTGAACATGTATCGTCTTCGTGGTAGAGAGAAGATATAATCAACTTCTCATGGGTACTGTCGAGCAAATGGACGTTAGGATGGCTGCTACAACGGAGGACAGAGCACGAATGGGAATGCCCAATGTGCCATGACGTCGATCGCATAACTCTTTGCTGATGACAATGAATAGTGCATTCGATAGGCATAGTGTAGCGCACAATTGGCACAAATGGTAGCGCATAGGATAGCGCACAGGGTAGGGCACAGGTTATGCATATGATAACGCATGAGAGCGCATAGGGTAGCGCATTGGATAGTGCATAGGATAGCTCATAGGATAGCTCATTGGATATGAAGTAGAGTGCTTACATAGGGTAGTGCATAGAGGTAGCGCGTTGGGTAGCACAAGGTAGCGCTTCGGGTAGTGCGTTGGATATGGCTCATATGATTGTACATAGGGTAGCGCATAGCGTAGTGTATAGAGTAGCGCATTCGGTAGCGGATAGGGTATCGCTTCAGGTATCGTTTGGGGTAGCGCTTAGAATAGCGCATAAGTGTACATAGGATAGCGCATGGGGTAGCGCATATCGTGGCGCATAAGCTTACCGCATATGTTAGCACAAAAGGATAGCGCAGAGGATGCTTTCTCAGAGTTAAGGCATGGGATAGCATATGATAGGCATAGGATAGTGCATTGGGTGAACGTCGGTATGCATTGGATAGAACACATGGTAGCGCACAGAATAGCGCACATAGTGGCCCGCATAGGTTAGTGCATAGAATAGCGTATAGGATAGCGCATAGGTTAGCACAGTGGATAGCGCATAGGTTAGCACGTTGGGTGGCGGGTAGAGTTGTGCTTCGGGTATCGTTTTGGGTAGCGCTTAGGGTAGCGTATAGGATAGAGCATAGGGTGGCGCACTAAAGCGCATAGGGTAGCGAGGGATATGCACAGGGTGCCACAGAGTTCCACATGGTTTCGCACATGGCAGCGCAAGTTGGCGCATATGTTAGTGCATAGGATAGGCATAGAATAGAGCAACGATAGCTCAATGATTGTGCATAGGGTAGCGCATAGCGTAGTGTATAGAGTATCGCATTCAGTAGTGGGTAGGGTAGCGTTTCGGTATTGTTTCGGAGCCCCAGAAAAAGCGCATATAGCGCATGTGGTAGCGCACTGTAGCGCAAAGGGTAGTGCATAGGTTACTGCATAGGATAGCGCATAGGAGGGTGCATTGGGTTAGGCATAGGGTACTTTTCGAATATCGGTTACTGCATAGGATAGCACAGAGGATAGCGCATAGGGTAGCGGGAAAGGTTTGTTTCGGATATCGTTTTGTGCAGCCCCTAGGGTAGTGCATAGGATAACCATAGGGTAAGCGCATAGGTAGCGCACAGGGTATGCAGATTATTGCATAGGATAGCACATATGATAACGCATAGGGTAGCGTATAGGATAGCGTATATGATGGAGCAGAGGATAGCGCATAGAATAGAGCATAGGTTAGCGCATAGGGTAGCGCATAGGATACGCCGGTAACACATGGTACCGCACTGGAACACATAGGTCATTGCATAGGATAGTGCATAGGATAGACATACGATGGTTCCTGATTGTGCATAGGGTAGCTATTCAGTAGCGGCTAGGTTGCGCCGGGTATTTTTCGGGTAGCGCTTATAATAGCGCATAGGGTACCCAATAGGATAAGCGCAAAGAATGCGGATAGGATAGAGCAAAGGAAAAGGATATGTAGCCCACATGGTAGCTTGCAGAGGTTATTGCATAGGATAACACATATGATAGCGCACAGAATAGCGAATAGATTAACAAATAGGATAGCGCATAGGATAGAGAAAAGGGTAGCGCATATGGTAGAGCACAGGGTAGCGCAGGGGAGTTATTGCATAGGATAGCGCATAGTATAGCACATATGATAGCGCACAGGATAGCGAATAGAATAACGCATAGGATAGTGTATCGGGTAGCACATAGGGCAGCGCATATAGTAGCGCTTTTTGTGGCGAATAGAGTAAGCGCATCGGGTGGGCATAGGATAGCGTAATGACGGGTTTTACACTTTTATTAAGGTAACAGTGTCGACCTTCCAAAAGTATTTTTTGCCCACACAAACCTTTAGTTCTGTAAGATTTTTATTATATGTTATTGCTATAATTACAGCGATGTTGATTTAGTATACTTTTAGAAGTTTAGCAGTATGATTGTCAAGTTTGTCTATAACTAAGCATTTCCGTGTTCCACATGTAATTCAGCGCAAGTCAAAATCGGGAATTCCGTGGAATTAATTAGTTCACAATGTTTCCTAACGACTGTCATTGGCGTATGCCCACACAATTTATTTTCCTTTATAGAAATGGAAGGTATCATTTCATCACTATGTCACATTGCTTTTTATAATATGTAATAGGGATACGCCTTTGCAAACATTCGCCACCATTTTGTGTATTACTGTAAATTTTAAACTGTGATTACCATTTTGTTGTGCTTATGCAAAATTATAAAACAAAAAACGGTTTTTTTTTGCATCAACCAATTAGTTAAACATGAATTCGTAACGTCTTGAGGTATATAAGACTGCATGCCAAAAAATCACTGATATCCGTCAGGTAGATTTCGTACAAATTAAATCTTAGTGTGATCACGAATTTTGGAATGAACTAGAGTTTAGTCTGTGTCCTTAAGTTGATGATCTCCATATGTTGTCTATGTCTCTGATCCATACATACAGTAGGACTACACGCACATTTGTTTACTTTATATATTCAGTATATATATATATGGAACTGCAGTAAAACCATTTGATTGGCAAAATACGTAATTACAAAGTACTGTAGTTTTACAAATTACAAAAACAATGACAAAATACAGCAACGTTTCGACCAACAAGGCCTTTATCAAGCAAACGAACAAACAGGAGTGACAAATTAAAATGAAACACAAATGGACGACCAAACACAAACGTATCCAAGGAAAATCTGGAATAAAAACGAATAACGAAATAAATGTAACACAAAAACACACACATAAAAACTAGAAATAGAACGGAAAAGAAACAATGAAACATCTAGTAGAATATATAACTTGAATACATGCAACATATACCCATATAGATTACAAAACATGGGAAGAGAAAGTACTAAGAAGCATAAGAATGTAATACGTTGAGCCCGTGGTTTTAGTTTATATAGAGTTTAGTCTGTGTCTTGTAAGTTGATGATCTCGATCTGTTGTCTATGTCTCTGATCCATACATACAGTAGGATTACACGCACATTTGTTTAGTTTATATAGAGTTTAGTCTGTGTCTTGTAAGTTGATGATCTCGATCTGTTGTCTATGTCTCTGATCCATACATACAGTAGGATTACACGCACATTTGTTTAGTTTATATTGAGTTTAGTCTGTGTCTTGTAAGTTGATGATCTCGATCTGTTGTCTATGTCTCTGATCCATACATACAGTAGGATTACACGCACATTTGTTTAGTTTATATAGAGTTTAGTCTGTGTCTTGTAAGCTGATGATCTCGATCTGTTGTCTATGTCTCTGATCCATACATACAGTAGGACTACACGCACATTTGTTTAGTTTATATAGAGTTTAGTCTGTGTCTTGTAAGTTGATGATCTCGATCTGTTGTCTATGTCTCTGATCCATACATACAGTAGGATTACACGCACATTTGTTTAGTTTATATAGAGTTTAGTCTGTGTCTTGTAAGCTGATGATCTCGATCTGTTGTCTATGTCTCTGATCCATACATACAGTAGGATTACACGCACATTTGTTTAGTTTATATAGAGTTTAGTCTGTGTCTTGTAAGCTGATGATCTCCATCTCTTGTCTAATAATCTGAACTCTTCAACCACTTTCCCATTCTCTTATTTATTTCTCTTCCTACTTGTCCAAGCTCATCTCTTATAATCTTATTCTATCGTTCCTGTCTATTCCTGATCTATTTATCTGTTGTAATCCTAGTACCAACTGTTATAACAAGGAGATGATGGAGATATGTTGGACATGCCTTGAGAAGAAATGATCAAAGAATACCAAAGCAGACATTGAAGTGAGAGGTAAAGCAGGCATTGAAATGAGAGGTAAAGCAGGTATTGAAGTGAGAGGTAAAGCAGACATTGAAGTGAGAGATAAAGCAGACATTGAAGTGAGAGGTAAAGCAGGCATTGAAGTGAGAGGTAAAGCAGGCATTGAAGTGAGAGGTAAAGCAGGTATTGAAGTGAGAGGTAAAGCAGGCATTGAAGTGAAAGGTAAAGCAGACATTGAAGTGAAAAGTAAAGCAGGCATTGAAGTGAGAGGTAAAGCAGGCATTGAAGTGAGAGGTAAAGCAGGTATTGAAGTGAGAGGTAAAGCAGACATTGAAGTGAAAGGTAAAGCAGGCATTGAAGTGAGAGGTAAAGCAGGCATTGAATTGAGAGGTAAAGCAGGCATTGAAGTGAAAGATAAAGCAGACATTGAAATGAAAGGTAAAGCAGACATTGAAGTGAGAGGTAAAGCAGACATTGAAGTGAGAGGTAAAGCAGGCATTGAAGTGAAAGATAAAGCAGACATTGAAATGAAAAGTAAAGCAGACATTGAAGTGAGAGGTAAAGCAGACATTGAAGTGAAAGGTAAAGCAGGCATTGAAGTGAAAGATACAGCAGACATTGAAATGAAAGGTAAAACAGACATTGAAGTGAAAGATAAAGCAGGCATTGAAGTGAAAGGTAAAGCAGACATTGAAGTGAAAGGTAAAGCAGGCATTGAAGTGTGAGGTAAAGCAGGCATTAGAAGTAGAGGTAAAGCAGGCATTGAAATGAGAGGTAAAGCAGGTATTGAAGTGAGAGGTAAAGCAGACATTGAAGTGAGAGATAAAGAAGACATTGAAGTGAGAGGTAAAGCAGGCATTGAAGTGAGAGGTAAAGCAGGCATTGAAGTGAGAGGTAAAGCAGGTATTGAAGTGAGAGGTAAAGCAGGCATTGAAGTGAAAGGTAAAGCAGACATTGAAGTGAAAAGTAAAGCAGGCATTGAAGTGAGAGGTAAAGCAGGCATTGAAGTGAGAGGTAAAGCAGGTATTGAAGTGAGAGGTAAAGCAGACATTGAAGTGAAAGGTAAAGCAGGCATTGAAGTGAGAGGTAAAGCAGGCATTGAAGTGAGAGGTAAAGCAGGCATTGAAGTGAAAGATAAAGCAGACATTGAAATGAAAGGTAAAGCAGACATTGAAGTGAGAGTTAAAGCAGACATTGAAGTGAGAGGTAAAGCAGGCATTGAAGTGAAAGATAAAGCAGACATTGAAATGAAAAGTAAAGCAGACATTGAAGTGAGAGGTAAAGCAGACATTGAAGTGAGAGGTAAAGCAGGCATTGAAGTGAAAGATACAGCAGACATTGAAATGAAAGGTAAAACAGACATTGAAGTGAAAGATAAAGCAGGCATTGAAGTGAGAGGTAAAGCAGACATTGAAGTGAAAGGTAAAGCAGGCATTGAAGTGTGAGGTAAAGCAGGCATTGAAGTGAGAGGTAAAGCAGGTATTGAAGTGAGAGGTAAAGCAGGCATTGAAGTGAAAGTAAGCAGACATTGAAGTGAAAAGTAAAGCAGGCATTGAAGTGAGAGGTAAAGCAGGCATTGAAGTGAGAGGTAAAGCAGATATTGAAGTGAGAGGTAAAGCAGGCATTGAAGTGAAAGGTAAAGCAGGCATTGAAGTGAAAGATAAAGCAGACATTGAAATGAAAGGTAAAGCAGACATTGAAGTGAAAGATAAAGCAGGCATTGAAGTGAAAGGTAAAGCAGACATTGAAGTGAAAGGTAAAGCAGCAATTGAAGTGAGAGGTAAAGCAGGCATTGAAGTGAAAGGTAAAGCAGGCATTGAAGTGAGAGGTAAAGCAGGCATTGAAATGAAAGGTAAAGCAGACATTGAAGTGAAAGGTAAAGCAGACATTGAAATGAAAGGTAAAGCAGACATTGAAGTGAGAGGTAAAGCAGGCATTGAAGTGAAAGATAAAGCAGACATTGAAATGAAAGGTAAAGCAGACATTGAAGTGAAAGGTAAAGCAGACATTGAAATGAAAGGTAAAGCAGACATTGAAGTGATAGGTAAAGCAGACATTGAAGTGAGAGGTAAAGCAGACATTGAAGTGAGAGGTAAAGCAGACATTGAAGTGAAAGGTAAAGCAGACATTGAAGTGAGAGGTAAAGCGGGCATTGAAGTGAAAGGTAAAGCAGACATTGAAGTGAAAGGTAAAGCAGGCATTGATGTGAGAGGTAAAGCAGGCATTGAAGTGAGAGGTAAAGCAGGCATTGAAGTGAAAGATAAAGCAGACATTGAAATGAAAGGTAAAGCAGACATTGAAGTGAGAGGTAAAGCAGACATTGAAGTGAGAGTTAAAGCAGGCATTGAAGTGAAAGATAAAGCAGACATTGAAATGAAAAGTAAAGCAGACATTGAAGTGAGAGGTAAAGCAGGCATTGAAGTGAGAGGTAAGCAGGTATTGAAGTGAGAGGTAAAGCAGGCATTGAAGTGAGAGGTAAAGCAGACATTGAAGTGAGAGGTAAAGCAGACATTGAAATGAGAGGTAAAGTAGGCATTGAAGTGAGAGGTAAAGCAGACATTGAAGTGAAAGGTAAAGCAGACATTGAAGTGAGAGATAAAGCAGACATTGAAATGAGAGGTAAAGCAGGCATTGAAGTGAGAGGTAAAGCAGGCATTGAAGTGAAAGGTAAAGCAGACATTGAAGTGAAAGGTAAAGCAGGCATTGAAGTGAGAGGTAAAGCAGACATTGAAATGAAAGGTAAAGCAGACATTGAAGTGAGAGGTAAAGCAGGCATTGAAGTGAAAGGTAAAGCAGGCATTGAAGTGAGAGGTAAAGCAGGCATTGAAATGAAAGGTAAAGCAGACATTGAAGTGAAAGGTAAAGCAGACATTGAAATGAAAGGTAAAGCAGACATTGAAGTGAGAGGTAAAGCTGGCATTGAAGTGAAAGATAAAGCAGACATTGAAATGAAAGGTAAAGCAGACATTGAAGTGAAAGGTAAAGCAGACATTGAAATGAAAGGTAAAGCAGACATTGAAGTGAGAGGTAAAGCAGACATTGAAGTGAGAGGTAAAGCAGACATTGAAGTGAAAGGTAAAGCAGACATTGAAGTGAGAGGTAAAGCAGGCATTGAAGTGAAAGATAAAGCAGACATTGAAGTGAAAGGTAAAGCAGGCATTGAGTGAGAGGTAAGCAGGATTGAAGTGGAGAGTAAAGCAGGCATTGAAGTGAAAGATAAAGCAGACATTGAAATGAAAGGTAAAGCAGACATTGAAGTGAGAGGTAAAGCAGACATTGAAGTGAGAGGTAAAGCAGGTATTGAAGTGAGAGGTAAAGCAGGCATTGAAGTGAGAGGTAAAGCAGACATTGAAGTGAAAGGTAAAGCAGGCATTGAAGTGAAAGGTAAAGCAGACATTGAAGTGAGAGATAAAGCAGGCATTGAAGTGAGAGGTAAAGCAGACATTGAAGTGAGAGATAAAGCAGACATTGAAATGAGAGGTAAAGCAGGCATTGAAGTGAGAGGTAAAGCAGACATTGAAGTGAAAGGTAAAGCAGACATTGAAGTGAAAGGTAAAGCAGACATTGAAGTGAAAGGTAAAGCAGACATTGAAGTGAAAGGTAAAGCAGGCTATTAAGGAAAGCAGGCATTGAAATGGTATGCAAGGATTAAAAAATAGGATGCCCTAGAGAACCCTGAAACGAACTTTTCTGAGAGAAGCAAGAAATATTGATCTCTATTTCATGAAAGGGGTTAAGCGAGTTGCCCAGGATAGAGCGGTATGGAGAAATTATTTGAATACCTTTTGTAAAGTGTAACTGTAGGTAAGAAATTATTATTATTTACAATCCTTGCCTATAGTTGTTGTCTGTTCCTGACGTATTCCTCTGTTACAATTTTAACATATTCTTCTGCTCATAAAATATACATTTCTTGTACACGTCTCGTTTCAGTTGTGACTATTATTCTTGGTGTCATCGTCTGGGGAGCTAGAGCCAACCACGACCAGCTCAAGATAATCTATGGACGACTCGGAACAACAATCACTATAGGCTATTCTCTTGGTCTGAGTACCGCTGGTGCAGTGTTCCTTCTAATTGGTGGAATATGTATGATATTGTCTACCAGGCTGAATATCGCATCGCCAAGTTAACCCAGTCAACATACTATCAATAAAATATGAGAATAAACATCGACAAAACCGAAGTAATGACATTCGCTAGCGAGGAAAACACTACCAATATTTCCATCAACATACATCAATTAAAACAAGTCAAAGTCTTTACATACATAGGGATAATGTTGTTGGTAAACGGAAGAATAATTAACGAAATCCAACATAGATGCAATAAAGCAAATCAAATAATAGGAGAAATGGAGTCAATTTAATTTTGAAATACAAATATGTTACCATGAACACTAAAAGATCATTGCTCAACACAAACTCTTATCCGACTTTATCATCAAACTTTATCAGTGCCAAACCTGGACACAAACTCTTATCCGACTTTATCACCAAACTTTATCAGTGTCAAACCTGGACACACACTCTAATCAGACTTTATCAGCAAACTTTATCAGTGTCAAACCTGGACACACACTCTAATCAGACTTTATCAGCAAACTTTATCAGTGTCAAACCTGGACACACACTCTAATCAGACTTTATCAACAAACTTTATCAGTGTCAAACCTGGACACACACTCTAATCAGACTTTATCATCAAACTTTATCAGTGTCAAACCTGGACACACACTCTAATCAGACTTTATCAACAAACTTTATCAGTGTCAAACCTGGACACACACTCTAATCAGACTTTATCAACAAACTTTATCAGTGTCAAACCTGGACACACACTCTAATCCGACTTTATCATCAAACTTTATCAGTGTCAAACCTGGACACACACTCTAATCCGACTTTATCATCAAACTTTATCAGTGTCAAACCTGGACACACACTCTAATCCGACTTTATCATCAAACTTTATCAGTGTCATACTGACACACACTCTAATCAGACTTTATCATCAAACTTTATCAGTGTCAAACCTGGAAGCTAACATCAAGTGATAAAAGACAACTAGTCACGACAGAGATGAAGTGTCAAGGCAGAATTTTGGGAGTATCAAGAAGTGACCGGATTAGAAATGAAGACATCAGGGGGAAAAAGTGGGTACAACATCATTACTGAACTTCATCAAGAAACAACAAATGTTTCGGGCACATAAGTAGATTACCAACAGACAGTGCGCCTCAAAGAGCAATGTTACACCCGATACAATAGATACAAAGCAAAAGGCCATGTACGCAAAAGGTGAACATCAGAGATAACAGAGGCTAAGAAAAATACTGTTTATGAAGCGCACACAAAAGCCCGTTCTATAAATGACTTCTTATCCTGACGCTTTGAGACAAAACAAGGTGAGGGACAATAAGAAGAAAACAAACACTACCCTTTATCCTAAATGTTGGAACAGCTATGGTAGGGACAGTCAGAAAGCTCTTCTCCCTCCTATCCTAAATGTTGGAACAGCTATGGTAGGGACAGTCAGAAAGCTCTTCTCCCTCCTATCCTAAATGTTGGAACAGCTATGGTAGGGACAGTCAGACAGCTCTGCTCCCTCCTATCCTAAATGTTGGAACAGCTATGGTAGGGACAGTCAGAAAGCTCTGCTCCCTCCTATCCTAAATGTTGGAACAGCTATGGTAGGGACAGTCAGAAAGCTCTGCTCCCTCCTATCCTGAATGTTGGAACAGCTATGATAGGGACAGTCAGAAAGCTCTGCTCCTCTATCCTAAATGTTGGAACAGCTATGGTAGGGACAGTCAGAAAGCTCTGCTCCCTCCTATCCTAAATGTTGGAACAGCTATGGTAGGGACAGTCAGAAAGCTCTGCTCCTTCCTATCCTAAATGTTGGAACAGCTATGGTAGGGACAGTCAGAAAGCTCTGCTCCTTCCTATCCTAAATGTTGGAACAGCTATGGTAGGGACAGTCAGAAACTGCTCCTCCTATCCTAAATGTTGGAACAGCTATGGTAGGGACAGTCAGAAAGCTCTGCTCCTCCATCCTAAATGTTGGAACAGCTATGGTAGGGACAGTCAGAAAGCTCTGCTCCTTCCTATCCTAAATGTTGGAACAGCTATGGTAGGGACAGTCAGAAAGCTCTGCTCCCTCCTATCCTAAAATTTGGAACAGCTATAGGGACAGTCAGAAAGCTCTGCTCCTCCTATCCTAAATGTTGGAACAGCTATGGTAGGGACAGTCAGAAAGCTCTGCTCCTTCCTATCCTAAATGTTGGAACAGCTATGGTAGGGACAGTCAGAAAGCTCTGCTCCCTCCTATCCTAAATGTTGGAACAGCTATGGTAGGGACAGTCAGAAAGCTCTGCCCCCTCCTCCTCCGTCCCCCGTTCATGTTATTAAAAAATATATCTTTAATGTTAATAAAAGTGATGATTATTTTGTTTTGACAATACTACAATCAAACATTATCACCTAGCCCTATTAGGTACCTTACCTGTAGCCCTACAGGTACCTTCTCAATTTGTTTGTTTGTTTCGATCGTTCTTCTTGATCATTTTAATCATTCTTATTGTGATATATAAACAGTCTTTGCTAAGAACGATTAGAATCGTTGTGCTCCGTAAGACCTCTACTAGTGTAGGACGAGCGCATCCGAAACCAAAGTTTTCGGTTTAGAAAATGTTCCAGTCTGTCTTGCTGACAGTCAAACACTTTTCTTCCTGTCGTTGTACAATTCTCTTTACCGTTCCGTTTATCATCTCCTTATCAAATAACTGTCGTCTTGTATTTTATGTTGATGAAATAACTTATGTTGTTGTGGCACAAATTTCTGGAAAAATAAATACAAACAATTTTTATAAAATATTAAACTTTATTAAACAAGAAATTTGGTTGTATTATTCATTGTTTGTCTGTGAATCCAGGTTTTGTGTACCTGGAAATTTGGGAGTTGTGTACTTGTGAATTCTGGTGTTGTGTATTTTAGAAACAATGTACTGCGTACCAGGAATATATAATTTTTGTGTACCTAGGAATCCAAGCTTATGTGAATGGGAATCCAGATGTGTGTACCAGGAATTCAGGCTTGTGTACCTTGAAATCCAGATTTGTGTACCTAGGAATCTATGTTTTTGTACCTGGGAATTCACATTTGTGTACCTGTGAAGCCAAGTTTGTGTACCTGTGAAGCCAAGTTTGTATATCTGAATGTCAGGTTTGAAACCCTGAGATCTAGGTTTGTGTACCTGGGAATACAAGTTTTGTACCTGGGAATCCAAGTTTGTGTACCTGGGAATACAAGTTTGTGTACCTGGGAATACAAGTTTGTGTACCTGGGAATACAAGTTTGTGTACCTGGGAATACAAGTTTGTGTACCTAGAATACATGTTTGTGTACCTGGGAATACAAGTTTGTGTACCTAGAATCCAGACGTCCTCATATTTATTTTAGTCCTTCAATACTTTATGTTTATATGTATGTTTGTGGGTGTGTGTATGTGTCTATGTATGTATATGGTTTTATGTGTTTGTGTGTGTCTGTATATGTTTGTATTTGCCCGTGTATGTCTGTCTGTGTGTGTATTTCTGTGTGTCTTCCTGCTGCAGAAGATACCGTTCTCATAGCAATCTTATAGAAGAGCCTAGATTAGAGCCTAGATTAGAGTATACATTGATGGATCAGTGATTCGAGACGAGCATTCATTTCTAACTAAATTCTTCGACACAGCAACTAGTTTACGGTTGAAACCGGAGTAAAGCAAGACTGCATTCTATCTCCGCTATTGTTTGGAGTGGCATTGACTGGGTGATGCGAAAATGTTGCAGGGCGAAACTGGCATCGATTGGGTAGAAAATAGTCAACTAGAAGATTTGGATTTTGCAGATGATATTGCCTTGTTAAGTAGAAACAACCAAGATATGCAAAGAAAAACAGACAACTTGTCATCTATAGCATCAAAAGTTGGACTGCAGATAAGCTCATGAAAAAACAAATATAATGAAGACACCTATGGCAAGTAATGCAGATATCACACTGGAATCTAAAATGATAAAAATAACAGAGCAGTTCACTATTTAGGTAACAATTTTGATTGCACAGGAAATGTTAAAAAGAAATTATGATACGAATTGACAAAGCAACATCAGCTTTTAAAAGTCTAAATAAAATATGGAACTGCAAGTTATATAGTATTAAAACTAAATTACGAATTTCAATTCAAATGTTGTATCAATCCTAACATATGCAGCGAGAGTTGGAAAATGACTAAAGATATAGAAAGCAAGTTGAATGCATTTGAAATAGATGTCTGCGAAAAATAATGAATATAAAATCGAACGAATTCAGGAAAAGTGATGAAATCAGAGAAATGTCTGGTCAACCACTAGTGACAACTGTTATAAGAAAGAGAAGATGGAGATATGTTGGGTATACCTTGAGAAGAAATGTCTGTTCAACCACTAGTGACAACTGTTATAAGAAAGAGAAGATGGAGATATTTTGGATACACCTTGAGAAGAAATTATCAAAGCTGGCATTGAAGTGAGATGCAGAGGGTTCAAGAAAAAGAGAACGAGGTAATCTTCTTCTTCTTCGCGAAAGCCCGCTGTTAATTCAGGCGGAAAGTCATGACGCCTGGTACTGCGCTTCTGACTGATTTTTGCGTGGCCCTATATTACCCTTTTACGGGTGTACCTCAACCATACGGACAGTCTCACAGACTTCAGAGGTACTTGAAGCTTAGATCCTTCAAGAGTGATCGTTGCAGAAGACCTGTTGTCCTTGTAACTCTTTCTCAGACAGAGTTAGTTTTAGTGAAAGCATAACGGTAACCTTCTCTAACGGCTTTCCTATTTTCATGAGGTTGTTCCATACGCAACGTAAGATAACCGCTCTTTAATGATCTTTTATTGCCGTAAATTTGGGCTTAGATCTACGTCAATTGGTATTAGCTTACATGCGCTGACTGGATGAGGTCGCTAAGGTAAAGACCCGAACGATCTCAACCCTTCTAGGGCTAGTCACAGAAAGTATCACCTTTTGTGTTGCTTGTCAAACAAACGATCATATGTTGGCAGTATGCTTAGCCTTGGACCTAATGAGACCTAATGAGACCTAATGAGACCTAATGAGACCTAATGAGACCTAA
Organism: Arion vulgaris; assembly: GCA_020796225.1. Classification (NCBI taxonomy): domain Eukaryota; kingdom Metazoa; phylum Mollusca; class Gastropoda; order Stylommatophora; family Arionidae; genus Arion; species Arion vulgaris. The sequence goes on from CM036774.1 coordinate 2,152,386, forward strand.
TGAGACCCTGAAACGAAATTTGCAGAGAGATGCAAGAAATATCGGTCTCAGTTCCATGGAGGAGATTGAACGAGTTCCCCAGGATAGAGCAGTATGGAGAAATTGCTTGCAGGTCATATGCAACGTATAACGGTATGAGACGAATTATTATTATACTCATTTCTAAACTGTCTCTTCTTATACTCCCAGCATCCAGCCTCGACTATACAACATGGAAAATTAGGTCAGATTCTAACATTGCTGGTACAAGCAAAGATGTACTTACTCCGTGTGCTTGAATACATGAGACGAAACATCGGCACATATACGACGTACATACATTATGTTCTGTTATGATTCTCTCCGAGATTAATATGTACTTTAGGTATATAGTAAATTCGATGCCACGCTGGCCCTGTTGTTGTTTCCCAACAATGAGTATAAGTATGCGCAGTCTATAAGATCAACATAAATTAAATTGAACTCATATATATATATCTTATCTTATCTTAACCGCATTTGCAGTGAAGCGTCGTGGAGAGATTTCGTTTTCTATCTTGTACCATTTATATATATATATATATATATATATATATATATATATATATATATATATATATATGTGTGTGTTTCATAGACTACTCATAGACGATAAAGTAAAACATGGAGAAATAATAATTCGAATGCTAGAAAGTATAAATATTGATGGTAAAGATCTTAGACTGATCAAGAATATGTACTGGCAACAAAGCACAGCTATAAGACTAGAGAATCAGTGTGGAAACTATCAGGCGATAAAATTAGGAGTAAGAAAAGGATGCATACTCTCACCAGACCTGTTCAACCTATACAGTGAAAACATTATGAGATCTATAGAAGAAAAGACAGGAATAGCAGTCGGTGGACAAAATATAAACAACCTAAGGTACGCTGATGACACAATTCTCATGGCTACAAATGAACACGATCTGCAAGACTTGATAGACATACTAGTGAGAGAAAGTGAAAAGAAAGGATTAAGCATGAATATAAAGAAAACAGAGGTTATGGTTGTCTCCAAGAAACAGGAAACGCAAAAAAGCAATATCAAAATAAATAACACAACGCTGAAACAAGTTCATCGATTCAAGTATCTGGGAACATTCCTGACATCAGATGAAAGATGTACAACAGAGATTAGAAGTAGAATAGCTCAAGCAAAGGCAGCTTTTATGAAAAACACACTATGCGTGAATTCACTACACCAATGACACTGCGAAATGAGTACTCAGTGCTATATTGAACCAATACTTTTGTATAGCAGCGAATCATGGACAATGAATAAAAAATCAGTAAGATCATTGGAAGCCACAGAGATGTGGTTTTATAGAAGAATGTTGAAAATTCCATGGACAGCGAATCATGCCTGCTCAAAAGAAACTTATCGAAAGAATAAGAATCAGACAATCAAGGATCTTAGGGCATATAATGCGAAGAGAAGGTATAGAACATTTGGTAACAACAGGTAAAATTCAGGGAAGGAGAGATTGGAAGACGAAGGAGAAGATGTTGGATGGTCTGACATCTTGTTTCGACAAAATATCAACATCAGAACTGATTACCTGTACTAAGGACAGAGAGAGTTGGGAAGAGACATGATCGCCTACGATGTACAATCAAGATGTAGTTTATTTTTTTTACAGCCTTGTGCTTTGGTTCGTGTGTCTGAAATACTAAATATATTACATTTTCTTTTTTCATTTCCTCAACGATGGCTTCCATTTTCTGTTTCTTCTCATCCCTCTTCTTTGCGTTCGTTCTTTACGACCAATTTTAATCACTCTTTGTGATATGTTTGATCTTTGCCAAGAACGTGTATACGTTGCACATTGGTTTGGTAGGCCACTAACGCAGACTTCTACACGTTTAGGATACGTGCATCCGATTTCATCCAAACCTCCTTAGTTGTCTCTACGATGCGTGGCAGGTAACAGTGGTTCTATTCTTTACACTCCCAAATTTGGGCCCGGTAACCACTCGGGCGATTTTCTGTTTGATTCTCTAGATATTAATTGTTCAACTCATAATATTATTTCTTTGTTCCTGCCCCTTTTACCGGTTATTGAAATCTCTTCAAAATTCTAAGAGCATAAATTAGATTGTACCATCATGTCGGCTTGCTAGGACTGTCCCAGCACATTGTCGGCTTGCTAGGACTGTCCCAGCACATTGTCCAAGTAATGGATAGAGCTGACATTCTGAACTCTCATACAAAAGGCACACGCGCAAAGAGGACTTTCTTTAAAGCAATCAATGTCAACAGCTAGATTGCAAGAGTTTGGATTGAAGATTGAAGTTGACAGAAAAGAGCAGAAGAAACGGCGTATAAGTAGGCTTGTCAACCAATGGAGAGAACTGACATTCTGAACGCCCACATAGAGTTTGACTACAAAGATGACTTTCATCTCAAGCAACCCATGTCAACAGCTAGACTTAAGCAACCCATGTCAACAGCTAGACTTAAGCAACCCATGTCAACAGCTAGTTTGTGAGAGATTGTATTTAAAACTGCAGAAGCCAGAAAATAACAACACAACAGGTATATGAGTAATACTCATCAATGAACATCGACTGATACAGGTTAGTCGCTGAAAGCTATTAGAGATATCGCACGATGGAAATCAGATCATATATCGACCTATCCAAAGTTTAACGAAGAAATTTTAAATTGAAACTTCAACTACACAAGCTGATTTGTTATCTGAGCATCCACGTCACATGACAAAACGCATATCTATTTACAAAAGATTACTACATGGGCTTAACCACCTGTTTCCCAACGTGGGGCCACGCCCTACAGGGGACATTTTCATCGTTCAGGAGGGCAATGGTCTCTTCAGAGTTTAACTATTGTTCATGATGTTGCAAAACCGATATATCGGCTTTTAGATGTCTGTTGACAAAAATGAATGTTGCTTCACAATCACGTTATTGAAGTTTTAAAATAATATTTAAAAAGGGGGAGGGAGATATAGCAATTTTTGAAATGTTTTATTGGGGGCATGGTACAAAAAGGTTGAAACACTGGCTTAACCTATTACGAATCAAACATTCAGAAATAACTATAGATAGATATATATATTGCTGATAATTAAAGATTACAACTTTACAATTGGATAACAAATCTGGCTATATATACGGTCTCTCACAGATACCATTACTAGGTTACTGTTAGTAGTTCGAAAGTAAAGAAACTACAATAATTATCAAAAATGCATAATTGTAAGTTAAATTTGATAACTTATTGCTACTTATTTCATAGTGAAACACGTACAAACAAAGTACTATAGTTTTACAAATACATAAACAGTGACGATAAACAGCAACGTTTCGACCAACAAGGCCTTTATCAAGCAAACGAACAAACAGGAGTGACAAATTAAAATGAAACACAAATGGACGACCAAATACCAACGTATCTAAGGAAAATATCTGGAATAAAAACGAATAACGAAATAAATGTAACACAAAAAAACACATAAAAACTAGAAATAGAAAAGAAACAATGAAACATCTAGTAAATATATAACTTGAATACATGCAACATATACACATATAGATTATAAAGCATGGAAAGAGAAAGTACTAAGAAGCATAAGAATGTAATACATGCAACATATACCCATAGAGATTACAAAGCATGGGAAGAGAAAGTACTAAGAAGCATAAGAATGTAATACATTGAGCCCGCGTGGTCGCAAGGTACCATACAAAGAAATCAACCGATTCTCCAGAGCAAATCGACTACGATCATCAGGGAACATGATCGGATGGCTGTGACCTGGACATCGCAAGCTCCTGAATGGCCAGTATCATTGAAATGGGTAGCTACAGGGGTCACAGAGCATTGGCGTATATCGCGCAAGTGTTGGGCGAATCGGTCACTGAGTCTCCTGCCGGTTTCCCCAATATAGGCCTTGTTGCTACCGCTTGCAGATAATGGCATAGATAATATTACGGGACTCGCACGTGAAACTGTCTTCAACAACGAACGGTTTTGGAAAGACACCGTGGGTCTGTATTACATAGCACAAGTGTTGCAGCGCCGACGGCCACACTGGATGGTGCCAAATGACTCTGGATGTTAGGCTTGAGGCGACTGTGAACCAACATATCCTTAAGGCTCTGTCCCGTCTGTACGCCACCAAAGGATAGTGTTGGAAGATTGAACGTGTATCAGGATCAGACTGAAGAATGGAGAGATGACGGAATAAGACTTTCTTCACAAGGGAACTATGAGGGTGGAAAGTTAAGACAAGTTTCACCCTGTCAGAATTGGAAGTTCTATGCTGGTTAGAGAGAGCCTCCTGGCGAGAAATTTGCTGAACGCGCCGCATAGCAGAAGCAAGCACCTTATCCGGGTATAGCGCTTACGAAAGAAATCCAGCATCTCGTGAGCTCTATCGAGGAAATCATCGTCCTCGCTACAGAGGCGACGAAGGCGCAGAGTTGAGAGAATGGTAAAGAATCACGACAAGCCTGGGAATGGGAAGAGGTATAAAGAAGAAAATTATGTGCATCAGTAGGCTTGTAGTATACTGATGTAGTGATAGTGGATAGGCTGATAGTGATAGTGATGTCAAGAAAGTTGACACAAGAGGTAGAGATGTGAGATGTAAACCGAATAGCCGGATTGAAGACATTAATGAAATTAATGAAGCGTGACAAATCGGCTTCAGGCATATCGGTAATGCCAATACAATCATCAATGTATCTATGATACACAGACATGTTTGAATGCCCTAGGCGTTTGGGGTGGAGCAGTCCAATATCGTGTAAAGTATTCTTGATGTAGAGATCAAGAGCGTTGGAGACACCAGGGTTGGGTGTCCAATCATGTTTGGGTGTCCAATCATGTATGCGGCGCGTTCAGCAAATTTCTCGCCAGGAGGCTCTCTCTAACCAGCATAGAACTTCCAATTCTGACAGGGTGAAACTTGTCTTAACTTTCCACCCTCATAGTTCCTTGTGAAGAAAGTCTTATTCCGTCATCTCTCCATTCTTCAGTCTGATCCTGATACACGTTCAATCTTCCAACACTATCCTTTGGTGGCGTACAGACGGGACAGAAGCCTTAAGGATATGTTGGTTCACAGTCGCCTCAAGCCTAACATCCAGAGTCATTTTGGCACCATCCAGTGTGGCCGTCGGCGCTGCAACACTTGTGCTTATGTAATACGGACCCGCACGGTGTCTTTCCAAAAGCCACGTTCGTTGTTGAAGACAGTTTCACGTGCGAGTCCTGAAATATTATCTATGCCATTATCTGCAAGCGGTGAACAAGGCCTATATTGGGGAAACCGGCAGGAGACTCAGTGACCGATTCGCCCAACACTTGCGCGATATACGCCAATGCTCTGTGACCCTGTAGCTACCCATTTCAATGATACTGGCCATTCAGGAGCTTGCGATGTCCAGGTCACAGCCATCCGATCATGTTCCTCTGATGATCGTAGTCGATTTGCTCTGGAGAATCGTTGATTTCTTTGTATGGTACCTTGCGACCACGCGCTCAATGTATTACATTCTTATGCTTCTTAGTACTTTCTCTTCCCATGCTTTGTAATCTCTATGGGTATATGTTGCATGTATTACATTCTTATGCTTCTAGTACTTTCTCTTCCCATGCTTTGTAATCTATATGTGTATATGTTGCATGTATTCATGTTATATATTTACTAGATGTTTCATTGTTTCTTTTCTATTTCTAGTTTTTATGTGTGTTTTTGTGTTACATTTATTTCGTTATTCGTTTTTATTCCAGATTTTCCTTAGATACGTTGGTATTTGGTCGTCCATTTGTGTTTCATTTTAATTTGTCACTCCTGTTTGTTCGTTTGCTTGATAAAGGCCTTGTTGGTCGAAACGTTGCTGTTTATCGTCACTGTTTATGTATTTTGTAAAACTATAGTACTTTGTTTGTACGTGTTTCACTATTTACCAAGTTTTACTGCAGTCTTCCCCTATTTCGATATTCGTCGCTACTTATTTCACTAATTTATAACTTCTTTCTTCTTCTTTTGTCGTCACACTGTTACCGGGTTGTTGCCCGGTGTCGTCACACTGTTACCTGGTTGTTGCCCAATGTCGTCACACTGCTACCGGGTTGTTGCCCAGTGTCGTCACACTGCTACCGTGTTGTTGCCCAGTGTCGTAACACTGCTACCGGGTTGTTGCTCAGTGTCGTGGTTTTCTGTTTTTGTCTTGTGCTGTTCTAATGGCTTGGGTGATTGTTATTTTGCTCTTTCACATGATTCTGCTACGCCATCTAACCATCTTTTTCGTGGTCTTTCTCTCGCTTTCTTTCCTGATGTTCTATTGTAGAAGACTTTGTATACTGTGGAGTGTGGATGCATTCTTATTAAGTGGCCAAACCACTTCATTCTTTGTTTCTCAATGTAATTCAAGCAATTTATATCTGCTTTTGATCAACGAATATCAAAGCAGGCATTGAAGTGGGATGCAAAGGGTTCAAGAAAGAGAGTCGACCTAAGGAGACCCTGAAACGAACTTTGCTGAGAGAGTCAGGAAATATCGGTCTCAGTTCCATGGAGGAGATTGGGCGAGTTGCCCAGGATAGAGCGGTATGGAGAAATTACTTGCAGGTCCTATGTAACGTATAACGGTACGAGAGGAATTATTATTATTATTATTTGTAGCCGAACCATTTAATTTGTAGTTTCCTGACGAAGTTCAGTACTGATGTTGTACCCACATCTTTTACCTGGTCTTCCTTTCTAAAACAGTCTTTCCTTGATTCTCCCAGCATTCTGCGTAGACTGATTTGTTAATATAATCTGTTTAAATGATTTATTTATGTCAGTTGTTTATGTAATTTATCTATTTATTTTACAATAGTAATTTATATTTTCGTGATTTATTTCTGTAATAATTACTTTTATCATTAATGTATTCAAACTATTTACGGCGTCTTGCTTCCATTTCTGAGAATTAGCTAGAGGGTTGTATAGAGCAGAGAAATTAAGACCACTTGCTCGAAGCTGTCGCTACTCGTGTTCAGGTTATCGGTTTTGTTTACTCTCCATCAGAAACAAATTTGACCTCATCAAGGGATCGAACACGAAGTGTTACAGGAAACGCTATTACGTTTGACCAATTTCCTCTAGCTCGGGTTTCCATATGCGGTCAATGTCTTTGTTATCAGTTCAATGTTGCCTGTGAGCCCCAAGGACAGGGCATCTCTCTGAATGCAATGCCCAATTCAGGGAATGAACTGTAGTCTGTTTTGACTTACTTCCACACCAGCTATACTGTTCTTGTTTCCTAGCCACCACTCCCCCTCCAACCTGTCACCCCTCCCCATTAATTATTAACAAAATCAGTTTAGTCCAGAATCCCACTTTACACGTGGTTGCTTGTATACATTTTAACACCTGCTTGTATACATTTAACACCTGGTTGTATACATTTAACACCTGGTTGTATACATTTAACACCTGATTGTATACATTTAACACCTGCTTGTATACATTTAACACCTGGTTGTATACATTTAACACCTGGTTGTATACATTTAACACCTGGTTGTATACATTTAACACCTGGTTGTATACATTTAACACCTGCTTGTATACATTTAACACCTGGTTGTATACATTTAACACCTGGTTGTATACATTTAACACCTGGTTGTATACATTTAACACCTGCTTGTATACATTTAACACCTGGTTGTATACATTTAACACCTGCTTGTATACATTTAACACCTGCTTGTATACATTTAACACCTGGTTGTATACATTTAACACCTGGTTGTATACATTTAACACCTGGTTGTATACATTTAACACCTGCTTGTATACATTTAACACCTGCTTGTATACATTTAACACCTGGTTGTATACATTTAACACCTGGTTGTATACATTTAACACCTGGTTGTATACATTTAACACCTGCTTGTATACATTTAACACCTGGTTGCTTGTATACATTTAACACCTGTTGGTATACATTTAACACCTGGTTGCTTGTATACATTTAACACCTGTTGGTATACATTTAACACCTGGCTGCTCATGTGTTTCCGTGGCCTGCAAGGGTAGCAAAGAATAGTAACACTGTGACCTACAATGCATGTCGTAAGAGGCGACAGAGGTAGAGACCTAGGTAACCTATAATAGTAAATAAAACGCGTGGCAGAAATCCTACTTGTAGGCGAACAACTGGTACAACGCGCAGTCACTCTTAGGCTCAGATCACATACAAATCACAAGGAGTGATTTAACAAGTGGTCGATATGAAGTGTTGGAAGAAGAAAAACACCTGACTGAATGTACACCTGGTCGGTACACCTGGTCGCTTGCATGCATTTTTAAAACTTCTATATTTTCTACTTCCGTAATTTTTTTAAACTCATCATAATCTTTGTCTCCATGTTGCGCAGTTACAATAGTGCATGACAATATTGTTTGCAAAATGCAGGTAGGTCAAGTTTTAAAATACACAGGTATGTCACTGTATCCCGACGAGTACAGCTGTACGTTTAAATTTGCTAGAAAAGGTAATCCTACAACATCCACACACCGTACAGGTAGATTTACCACATTCACACCTGTACAGGTAGGTTTATCACATTCAAACCTGTACAGGTAAGTTTACCCCATTCTCACCTGTACAGGTACGTTTACCACATTCACACCTGTACAGGTACGTTTACCACATTCATACCTGTACAGGTACGTTTACCACATTCACACCTGTACAGGTACGTTTACCACACCTATACATGTAAGTTTACCACATTCCCACCTGTACATATAAGCTTGCCACAAACAAAGATGCACAGGTAAGATTACTACAAATATGCTTACACAGGTAATGTATATACACATGTAGATGACACAACAAATAATTGTCAATACTGACATGTTAAATAGTGTCAGACACTGACAGGACGTAAACAAATACATGTATCCTTTTTTAGTATCAATTTCAGATGGAGCTCCGGTAACGTTTGGTCTGAAACCTCTTTTCCTCCTCGGTGTCTTTGTTACTGTTATCGGAGTCACTCTACAAATAGGTGGAACAGCTACAACATACTGGACTTCTGTTAGTATTAAAGGATACGATGTCCACTTTGGTCTTCTTCAGTTCTGTCTTCTTTCAGAATGTATAGCATATACGGACTTTCAGGGTAAGTACATATGTGTCATTATTCAGGGTATGAGAACCGTCCTGGTGAGTAGATATGTGTCATTGGTAAAGATATGAGAACCGTTTTGGTGGGTACATATGTGTCATTGTTCAGGGTATGAGAACCATCCTGGTCGGTACATATGTGTCATTGTTCAGTGTATGAGAACCATCCTGGTCGGTACATATGTGTCATTGCTCAGGATATGAGAACCGTCCTAGTGAGCCCATATGTATCAGTGATAAATACATACATATATTTAATTATTATGCAAACGATTGCCCGAGTGGTTATCGGGGCCCAAATCTGGGGTGTAAAGAATAGAACCACTATTACCTGCCATTCATGTCGTAAGAGGCGACGAAGGAGGTTTGGCTGAAATCGGATGCACATGTCCTAAACGTGTAGAAGTCTATGCGTTTAGGGGCCTACCAAACCAATGTGCAACGTATACACGTTCTTAGCAAAGATCAAACATATCACAAAGAGTGATTAAAATTGGTCGTAAAGAACGAACGCGAAGAAGAAGAAGAAGATTATGCAAACTTGTATTCTATTTATGCTGTGGCATTGAGTGGTAATTGACTGGGTGGTGAGAAAATGTTGCAAGGATGAAACTGTCATCGATTAGGTAGAAAATGCTCAACTGGAAGAATTTGAAATTTGCGTATGATAATGTCTGAAACACGTACAAACAAAGTACTATAGTTTTACAAAATACATAAACAGTGACGATAAACAGCAACGTTTCGACCAACAAGGCCTTTATCAAGCAAACGAACAAACAGGAGTTACTAGTGTTTGTTCGTTTGCTGATAAAGCGTTGTGTCGCGTTGCTTTTATCGTACTGTTTATGTATTTTAAAAACTATAGTACTGTTTGACGTGTTTCACTATTTACCAAGTTTTACTGCAGTCTTCCCTATTATGATAATGTCTGGTTTAGGAAAAACAATCAAGATATGCCCATAAAACGAAACAAATCATCTATAGCATAAAAAGTTGAACTGCAGATAAACTATGAACAGACAAATATAATTAAGGCACTTAAGTAATGCAGATATCACCCTGGAATCTAAAATGATAAAAATAACAAAGCAGTTCAAATATTTGGGTAGCAAATTTTCTTTGCACAGGAAATGTTACAAAGAAATTATCTAGAATTGTCAAAGCAACATCAGCTTTTAAAAGTCGAAATAAAATATGGAATTCCAAGTTATATAATTTTATTTTAAATTTTCAATTCAAATGTTGTCTCAGTCCAAACATATGCCAGCGAGAGTTGAAAAATAACTAAAGATATAGAAAGTAAGTTGAATGCATTTGAAAATAGATGTCTGCGAAAAATAATGAATATGAGAATTGTCCGTTTGTTAGCTCAACTTGTTATGTCTATGGTAGATTACCGACTCGGTATTCTCACGATATCATGATCACAATGTGAGCGGCTCCAATGGGATGAATTCAGGAGAAGTGATGAAATCAGAGAAATGTCTGGTAATCCACTAGTAACAGCTGTTATGAGAAGGAGAAGATGGAGATATGTTGGACCTACTTTGAGAAGAAATGTCTGGTCAACCACTAGTAACAAATGCTATAAGAAGAGAAGATTGAGATATGTTAGGTACACTGAGAAGAAATGTCTGGTCAACCACTAGTAACAAATGCTATAAGAAAGAGAAGATTGAGATATGTTAGGTACACTGAGAAGAAATGTCTGGTCAACCACTAGTAACAGCTGCTATAAGAAAACGAAGATGGAGATATGTTGGACCTACTTTGAGAAGAAATGTCTGGTCAACCACTAGTAACAAATGCTATAAGAAAGAGAAGATTGAGATATGTTAGGTACACTGAGAAGAAATGTCTGGTCAACCACTAGTAACAGCTGCTATAAGAAAACGAAGATGGAGATATGTTGGACCTACTTTGAGAAGAAATGTCTGGTCAACCACTAGTAACAGCTGCTATAAGAAAACGAAGATGGAGATATGTTGGACCTACTTTGAGAAGAAATGTCTGGTCAACCACTAGTAACAGCTGCTATAAGAAAACGAAGATGGAGATATGTTGGACCTACTTTGAGAAGAAATGTCTGGTCAACCACTAGTAACAAATGCTATAAGAAAGAGAAGATTGAGATATGTTAGGTACACTGAGAAGAAAAAATTCACAGAGCAAGCATTGAAGTGGGAACAAAGGGTTCAAGAAAGAAAGGACGTCCTAGGAAAACCCTGAAACGAACTTTGATGAGATATTGGATATTGGTTGCTAAACTGACGTCATTGCACTCCAGGCAGACCCATATGTGCTCAGTCTCCCAAAACACATATCGAAGAGTATGTATACTGCTGGTTCCCGTAGCACGCTGGATAAACACACTCCACACTTTGCTTCTTACGGACCCGGTTCTACTTGTACAATGGGAAATTTCAAATTGCTTAAATCGCCGGATCAATTCAACATCTATTTTAATGTCTTCATTCAAGAAGAGATAGTAACCAAGAGACCAAAGAACATCTCATTTATCAAACTTTAACTCCCCGAAATCGATGCGCTTGTGAAGCATAGACTGAAAGTCAGATACAAAAACGGCTCCAGTACACTGTCCAAGAGTCAATGGAGGGCAACATTAACGGCATCAACCTCCATCCTCATACTAGAAGTAGTTGTCCCGTATGCTCCACTTCGCTATGAAACAACCCTACCATGCGCATTAACCAAGAAACCCCAGCCGGACTTCTTACCCCGTTGAACCGACCCATCGGTATATACAACAACATCATCATCCCTTGCATTATCTTGTATCAGCTGCTTAACTGCGAGATCAGCCTTCATGTTGCCTCAATCTCTATATTCTCTTCCAAGAGTAATGATAACGTTGAGATACTTGGTCATGCTACCATCTGTTGAAATCCATTATTCTCCTTTTGGTAGGGTCGCAACCGTAGTCACCTGGCCAATTGTTCTCTCAGTCTGGGCCATCCACGACATGCCACGCTTGATTCTAGTGTCCTCAACATCGCGTATTTGTGTCCAATGGATGTCGCTTATCAACATTAACTCGCATATATGCCTTGGTTTGAGCGATTGCATGACGGGAGCGTAGTAACAGAAGGCCAAGCATATATCTCATCTTCACAATGGGACTATCTCTAGTGCAGCCTAGGACTATACGCATACCTTCATTCTGAACACGTTCGAGTCGTTCACATTGTGATCTTGATATCGTAAGAGTGCCGAGTCCGTAATCTACTACTGACATAACCAGTCGATCGAACAAAAGGACTAGTAGTCTCTGCTCAAGGTGTGCGGCCACCATAACTTTGAGAGCCGCAAGACCATGCTTGCACCATTGTATCGTCTGTTGAACATGGTGTTTGAAAGATAGACTACAATCAAAGGTTATTCCAAGATAACTCAGCCTGTCAGGACGCTCGATGGTATGTCCATCAAATGTGACTACGGGTATGTCAGCCGTGACTATGGAAATATTCAAAGAGCACCACAACATACGCGCGTTTTCAGGAGAGAAAAAAATTATTATTTTTACTGAGAGATGCGAAAAATATTGAACTCAGTCCCATGGAAAAGATTGAGCTCTTGCCCAAGAAAGAGTGGTATGGAGAAATTACTTGCAGACAGTGGCGGCACGTCATTAATGGCCAGTGGGGCCGGGCCCCCCAAAAATAATGTGTAACGTGTATTTATTACTTTATACATTTAAATATAGCAACCCAAAACGATGATGTTTCCGAAAATTTTTGTCTGACCCTACCAACAAAACTGTTCACGAGCCGCCACTGCTTGAAGATTTTATGTAACGTACGCCAGTAGCTGATAAATATAATAATAATTAGTTGATTATATTTAACTGTTTCCTGAGAAATTCCACAAATTGCAAATATTATCCATATACCAATGGAACAGAAAGTGTGTACAGCGATGGCTATTATTGGATCTATACTAGCTGGACTTGCTTTGATTGCGGTTGTAGTTCAAGTTGCCATACCACGGTCTGAGATGTTTAGGAGAATATCTGCAGGATTCAGCATTGCTGCATGTAAGTGCCTGTAACAGATGAAATATTGTTTTTACAACTAGTTCTATTTGCTAAATAAATCCAGAAACAGGGACCGACATTGTTGCCAGAGTCTGGTCGAGTGGATTAGTGCGTGGCTCCCATGCGGAAGGCTCGTGTTCAATCCACGGTTAGTCCAATGAGTTGTTATTTCTGTCTAGGGCAAGCTGACAGGAGGACTCTGAGTACACTGCAGACCCTGGGGTCTGCGGACCGCAGTTTGGGAAACGCTGAACTGGACAAACATTGGACTTAAGCTGACGTGCGAGTGAAAATAAGTGCTGGGTGGGGGAGGGGATTGTTTGTTTGGAAGCCGGGGATTCTAGTCACTGAGGAACCCTCTTTCAACTTCAGACCGAATCTTTAAAAAATTTTGTTGTTATATTGAAGCGTGAATGCCAACAATCTTTACAAAAATAAGAATACAAAAATTGAGGTATAATTATGTTATATTTGTCTTATGTTATAATTATGTTATATTCGTCTTCTGTTGTTCTCTGCTTTTGTCTGCACACTGTTACCAGGTTGTTAACCCAGTGTCGTGGTTTTATGTATGTGTCTTGCGCTTCTCTGCTTTTGTCAGCACACTGTTACCGGGTTGTTAACCCAGTGTCGTGGTTTTATGTATTTCTCTTGTGCTTCTGTGCTTTTGTCAGCACCTGTTACCAGGTTGTTAACCCAGTGTCGTGGTTTTATGTATGTGTCTTGCGCTTCTCTGCTTTTGTCAGCACACTGTTACCGGGTTGTTAACCCAGTGTCGTGGTTTTATGTATTTCTCTTGTGCTTCTCTGCTTTTGTCAGCACACTGTTACCGGGTTGTTAACCCAGTGTCGTGGTTTTATGTATTTGTCTTGTGCTTCTCTGCTTTTGTCAGCACACTGTTACCAGGTTGTTAACCAAGTGTCGTAGTTTTATGTATTTCTCTTGTGCTTCTCTGCTTTTGTCAGCACACTGTTACCGGGTTGTTAACCAAGTGTCGTGGTTTTATGTATTTGTCTTGCGCTTCTCTGGTGACTTGTGTTGTCAGCACACTGTTACCGGGTTGTTAACCAAGTGTCGTAGTTTTATGTATTTGTCTTGCGCTTCTCTGGTGACTTGTGTGATGGTTTTCTTAGTCCCCTAGCAGAATTCAACTATTTTATCTATCCACCGTTTACTCGGTCTTCCTGTTGTCTTCCTTCCTTCCTGATATTCTCTTGTGGAAAGCTTCATATGCAGTTTGGTCTGTTCGCATTCTTACTAAGTGGCCAAACCACTTCTGTTGTAATTATGTTATATTCTTATTCTGTTGTAATTGTTATGTTTATTATTCTGCACTTATAATATTTTTTTTTATAAATGGTTGTTTTTTTCAGGTTCTGCAGCAACTTCTGGTGTCGTCGTCTGGGGAGTCAAAATCCAGGATTATATCAACGAATTAACAGAAATGTATTACTTCATTTCACCTAATATTGATTACTCTCTGTGTTTGAGTGCAGCCGGTGCCGGTTGTCTACTGATTGGTGGCATAATTCTAATGTTGACCAAAAGTCGGAAAAACGCTTTATTAAGATAATAAATATATTACCTGCTGAACCATCAACAAATAATACATATATTACCTGCTGAAATATCAACAAATAATACATATATTACCTGCTGAAATATCAACAAATAATACATATATTACCTGCTGAAATATCAACAAATAATACATATATTACCTGCTGAAATATCAACAAATAATACATATATTACCTGCTGAAATATCAACAAATAATACATATATTACCTGCTGAAATATCAACAAATAATACATATATTACCTGCTGAAATATCAACAAATAATACATATATTACCTGCTGAAATATCAACAAATAATACATATATTACCTGCTGAAATATCAACAAATAATACATATATTACCTGCTGAAATATCAACAAATAATACATATATTACCTGCTGAAATATCAACAAATAATACATATATTACCTGCTGAAATATCAACAAATAATACATATATTACCTGCTGAAATATCAACAAATAATACATATATTACCTGCTGAAATATCAACAAATAATACATATATTACCTGCTGAAATATCAACAAATAATACATATATTACCTGCTGAAATATCAACAAATAATACATATATTACCTGCTGAAATATCAACAAATAATACATATATTATCTGCTGAAATATCAACAAATAATACATATATTACCTGCTGAAATATCAACAAATAATACATATATTACCTGCTGAAATATCAACAAATAATACATTTATTACTTGCTGAAATATCAACAAATTATACATTTATTACTTGCTGAAATATCAACAAATTATGTCCCCTTTTGGGCACCCCTTTGTCTTCCCCCTCAAGATCGATAGAAACGGCCTATGTCACTGTGGCCTGGCGAGTAGGATAACAGTGCATGTCTTACAGAACAGCTCACCAGTAAGGAGTTCTGAGAAGAAAGAGGTGGCTTATATATATATTCCCAAAGTTCAAGACAAACTGTATGACGCATAGCTGACACTCTGAAGCAGAAAGCAGACTTTATTAGGGAATGCTGAATCCCAATATTAGTGAGATCGCAGAAGAAGAGGTTTTCCAGAAAATGAAAGACTACACACAAAACAAGTTGCGGTCAATTGAAGTCAGAAAGAGTTTTCCTTCAGTGCTACATAGAGTCAGTACTGACATATTGACGAGAGTCATGGACAATTGAAGTCAAAGAGATTTTCCTTCAGTGCTACATAGAGTCAGTACTGACATATGACGAGTCTGGACAATTGAAGTCAGAAGAGTTCTTCTTCAGTTCAACATAGAGTCAGTACTGACATATTGACGCGAGTCATGAAAATAACAAACAGCAAAGCTCTGGAGGCCACATAGATGTCGCTTTACAGAAGAATGTTAAGAATCCAATGGACTACTAAAAAGGCTAAGGCTGATGTGCTGAAAGACGTCAAGGAACAGAGAAAACTAATTATTAATTTTAAAAAAAAGCAATCATTAATATTCAGGCATGTAATAAGAGAGGGAGATTTGGAATATCAACAACATCAGTGTGAGACGAGATAGACGATAGTAGAGACAATTTCCTGACAGGCCAACTTCACGGCAGGAAAAAGTGTCAACATTGGAATTTATAGTCAAAACTTTAGGATATATATTTGTGATGAAGAAAATTCATGATCGATTACACCGAGCCATCACGTCACATGATGATGATTATCATCGTCACTGTTTCTATTTTTTGTAATAATTGTTTTTATATTACGTGGGTGGGACTCAAGTAATTGTATTTTGTCCCGTGGATATGAGTATTATGTCCCATGGGTTGCACCATGGTTGGGGCCGTGAGTGGGACCATGGGTGGGACCATGAGTGGGACCGTGGGTGGGACTCAAGTTTTTTAGAAAATGTATCAAGAGAATTTTGTAAAGCACTTTTGATTAACATTAAACAAGAAAATATTCTCAATATACCATTTTGTTGTTTACCTGTGTATCCAGGTGATGTCTACACTTAAATATGTGATGTCTACACTTAAATATGTGATGTCTACACTTAAATATGTGATGTCTACACTTAAATATGTGATGTCTACATGTGAATATGGGCTGTCTACATGTGGATATGGGCTATCTACGTGTGAATATGTGATGTCTACTTGTGAATGTACCCATGAAGCCAAGTTTATTTAAGTGTGAAGCCAAGTTTGTTTACCTGTGACTCCAAGTTTGTGTACCTGTAAAGCCAAGGTTGTTTGCCTGTGAATTCAAATTTGTGTTCCTGTGTAGCCAAGTTTGTGTACCTGTGAAGTCAAGTTTGTTCACCTGTGAATAGAAGTTTGTTTACCTGTGAAGCCAAGTTTGTTTACCTGTGATGTTTACCTGTGAATCCAAGTTTGTTTACCTGTGAAGACAAATGTGTGTACCTGGGAATCC
This sequence comes from Arion vulgaris, assembly GCA_020796225.1. NCBI lineage: Eukaryota > Metazoa > Mollusca > Gastropoda > Stylommatophora > Arionidae > Arion > Arion vulgaris. Next base: position 2,169,593 of record CM036774.1, read on the forward strand.
ATGTTTGTGTACCTGGGAATCCATAATTCTGTACCTGGGAATCCATGTTTGTTTTCCTGGGAATCAAAATGTGTGTACTTATGAAGATCAGTTTGTTCACCAGTGAAGACAAGTTTGTGTACATGGGAATCCAAGTTTGTGTATCAGGGAATCCAAGTTTGTGTATCAGGGAATAAGTTTGTGTACCTGGGAATCCAGGTTTGTGTACCTGGAAATCCAAGTTTGTGTACAAGCGAATCCAGGTTTGTGTACCAGGGAATCCTTGTTTGTGTACCTGGGAATCTAGTTTTGTGTACCTGGGAATCCAGGTTTGTGTACCTCGGAATCCATGTTTGTGTACCAGGGAATCCAAGTTTGTGTACCAGGGAATCCAATTTGTGTACCAGGGAATCCAAGTTTATGTACCAGGGAATCCAAGTTTGTGTACCTGGAAATCTAAGTTTGTGTACCTGGGAATCCAAGTTTGTGTACCATGGAATCCATGTTTGTGTACAGGAATCAAGTTGTGACCAGAATCCAAATTTGTGTACCAGGAATCAAGTTTATGTACCAGAATCCAAGTTTGTGTACCTGAAATCTAAGTTTGTGTACCTGGAATCCAAGTTTGTGTACCATGGAATCCAGGTTTGTGTCCAGGAATCCACGTTTGTGTACCTCGAATCCAAGTTTGTGTACCAGAAATTCAAGTTTGTGTAGATGGAATCTGTTTGTGTTCTGGAATTCAGGTTTGTACCTGAGAATCCCAGTTTTTACCTTGAATCCAAGTTTGTGTACCAGGAATCCAAGTTTGTGTACCAGGAATCCAAGTTTGTGTCCAGGAATCAAGGTTGTGTACCAGGAATCTCTCTCTTTCTTCATCCCCGCCTAGACCGATAAACCAAATTTTGTTATGAAATGTACTATTGTTTTTAAGGACTCCGTCTCTCCGAACAGCTTCTCGTGAAGCTCTGTGTTATCGGGCCAGGTTTCGTTTCTTAGGCCTGCTAACAACTGGCAGTCTTGCAGTATGTGCTCTGCCTTCATTTCCGCCTTTTCGCAGTGGCACAGGCTAGTTGTGCCAATTTTAAATTTGTTGAACATGTGGGTCCGAAGTCTGTGATGGCCGGTACCGAGGTGGAATATAGCAACTTGTTCGTTACGGGACAGACCATAGTACCCATCAAGCACCCCACAAGGAGAGACTCGTGAAGACCCGGTGAAATCCGAAAGGAAATCAGGCTGCCGGAAAATGGAGAGAGTGTGAGAGATAGGAAAGGATGTCCTTGGATATGCGACTTGGAAGGCCTTGGTTGCAGACCTATGCTTCCCTAGGGTCGAAGGGTAATGAAAATATTGAGAGAATACGTATGTATGGCAGTGAATCATGGACAATGAACAAACAATTAATAAGATCATTGGAAGCCACAGAGATGTGGTTTTACAGAAGAAAGTTGAAAATTCCATGGACAGCAAGGAAAACAAATGAAGAGGTTTTTAATCAGGCCTGCACACAAAGAAACCCTTTCAAAAGAATAAGAATCCGACAATCAAGGTTCTTTGGAAATATAATGAGAAGAGAAGGTTTAGAACATTTGGTAACAACAGGTAAAATTCAGGGAAGGAGAGATCGTGTAAGACAAAGGGAAAAGATGTTGAATGATCTGACATCTTGGTTCGACAAAAGATCGACGTCAGAACTGATTACCTGCACGAAGGAGAGATGGAGTTGGGGCGAGACATGATCGTCTACAACAGCAGGTATGACACTTGATTGATTGATTGATGTGCAGTCAAGTTGTAGTTTCTTTTTCTTTTTCAGCCTTGTCTTTTAGTTCGTGTGTCTGATATACTTAATATTATACATTTTCTTATTTTTATTTCATCAACGATGGCTTCAATTTTCTGTTTGGTTCCCCAGATATTAATTGTGTAACTCATAACATTATTTCTTTGTTCCCTCCACACGGCCTCGTTTACTGATTCTTCAAATTTCTTCATAATTCTACGAGCATAAATTAGATTCGACCACTATCCGCTTAATAGGACTGTCCCAGCACATTGTCTGTTTAATAGGACTGTCCCAGCACATTGTCTGTTTAATAGGACTGTCCCAGCACATTGTCGGTTTGCTAGGACTGTCACAGCACATTGTTGGTTTGCTAGGACTGTCACAGCACATTGTCGGCTTGCTAGGACTGTCACAGCACATTGTTGGTTTGCTAGGACTGTCACAGCACATTGTTGGTTTGCTAGGACTGTCCCAGCACATTGTCGGTTTGCTAGGACTGTCCCAGCATCTACTGTCGAGCTTGGGTTCTAGGACTGTCGCAGCACATTGTCGGCTTACTAGGACTGTCACAGCACATTGTCGGCTTGCTAGGACTGGTTCAGCAGCACATTGTCGGCTTGCTAGGACTGTCACAGCACATTGTCGGCTTGCTAGGACTGTCACAGCACATTGTCGGCTTGCTAGGACTGTCACAGGACATTGTCGGCTTGCTAGGACTGTCACAGCACATTGTCGGCTTGCTAGGACTGTCACAGCACATTGTCGGCTTGCTAGGACTGTCACAGCACATTGTCGGCTTGCTAGGACTGTCACAGCACATTGTCGACTTACTAGGACTGTCCTAGCACATTGTCAACGTGTCTAGCTTGCCTTGCTAGGCCTGTCCTGCACATTGCTCAAGTAATGGATAGAGCTGACATACTGAACTTCCTCATACAAAGGTCACAGGCTGCAAAGAGGATTTTCATTTAAAGCACTCAACGTCAACAGCTAGATTGCAAGAGTTTGGATTGAAGATTGAAGTTGACAGAGAATAGCAGCAGAAACGGCGTATAAGTAGGCTTGTCAACCAATGGAGAGAACTGACATTCTGAACGCCCACATAGAGTTTGACTACAAAGATGACTTTCATCTTAAGCAACCCATGTCAACAGCTAGACTTAAGTAACCCATGTCAACAGCTAGACTTAAGTAACCCATGTCAACAGCTAGTTTGTGAGAGATTGTATTTAAAACTGCAGAAGCCAGAAAATAACAACCCAACAGGTGTATGAGTAAGACTCACCAATGAACATCGATCTGATACAGTTAGTCGCTGAAAGCTATTAGAGATATCGAGCGATGGAAATCAGATCATATATCGACTTAACCAAAGTTTAACGAAGAAATTTTAAACTAAAACTTCAACTACACAAGCTGATTTGTTATCTGAGCATCCACGTCACATGACAGAACGCATATCTATTTACAAAAGATCGACGTGTCCAAAGTGGAATGAAGATATTTTCAATATGATGATAGGACAAATGGCGCCAATTTTAAAATGCAAACACGTCACCATGAACACAAAAATAGCAATGTTCAACACAATCTTTCTCCCACATTATGTTACCAGTGTCAAACCTGGACACTGACAACAAACGATAGAAGAAAACTAGTCACGACAAGATGAAGTGTCTACGCAGAATGCTGGGTGTAACAAGAAGAGACCGGTTGAGAAATGAAACATCAGGAAACAAGTGGGTACAACATCAGTACTAGACTTCATCAAGAAACAACAAATTAAATGGTTCGGCCACGTAATGAGATTGCCAACAGACAGTGCACTTCAAAGAGCAATGCTGCTCAGATACAATGGGTGCAAAGCAAAAGGCCGGCCACGCAAAAGATGGACCTCAGAGATAACAGAGGCGACGAAAGAGACGCGCATAAAAGGGCCCGTTTTAGAAATCTCTTCTTGACCTGACGCTGTGAGGCAAACAGGGATCGAGAAAGAAAAAGAAAAACTACACTAGCTGATCTAACTGTTATCTCTCTCTCTCTCTCTCTTGCTTTCCCGTAACTGTTATCTCTCTCTCTCTCTCTCTTTGCTTCCCGTAACTGTTATCTGAACATCCACGTCACATGACAGAACGATCTATTTACGAAAGATTACTACATGAGCGTACCCTACTATTACGAAATCGAACACCCAGAGATAACTATATATATATATATATATTGTTGATAATTAAATATTACAACTTTACCATTAGATAATAAGTCTGTATATAGGAAGTCTGAACAGACACATTACTAGGCTACAGTCAAAACATTAGTTGAAAGTAACAAATAATAAAGAAACTTCATTATCAGAAATGCAAAACTGTAAGTTCAATTTGATAATTTATTGCTATTTATTTCACTAATTTATATCTATAATTTATATCTGTATTGTATATCTGTAATGTATATCTGTAATGTATATCTGTAATGTATATCTGTAATGTATATCTGTAATGTATATCTGTAATGTATATCTGTAATGTATATCTGTAATGTATATCTGTAATGTATATCTGTAATGTATATCTGTAATGTATATCTGTAATGTATATCTGTAATGTATATCTGTAATGTATATCTGTATAAAATTTGATAAAATATGTAAACGGGTTTCATCTTCTTCTTCTTCTTGTCTCTAAATCTGTTTAGTATCAGGATAAGAAGAGATTTATAGAACGCACTTTTGTGTACGCTTCATAAGCAGTGTTTTTTCGTTGCCTCTGTTATCTCTGTGGTTCACCTTTTTGCGTGGACGTTCTTATGCCTTGTACCCACTGTATCGGAGTAGCATTGTAGCATCGGGTTAGGGAATCTGTTTATGTGGCCGAACCATTTAATTTGTTGTTTCTTGATGAAGTTCAGTACTGATGTTGTACCACTTTTTTCCAGGTCTTCATTTCTAAAACCGTCTTTCCTTGATACTCCCAGAATTCTGCCTAGAAACATTTGTTAATATAATATGTTTAAATGATTTATTTATGTAATTTGTTTATTGAATTTATCAATTTATTTTACATTAACAATTTATATTTTTGAGATTTATTTCTGTAGTAATACTTTTAGAATTAATTTATTCAAACTGTTTACGGCGTCTTGCTTCCATTTCTGAGAATTAGCTAGACGGTTGTATTAAGTTAAGTTAATTGCATATCCTTTACAGAACTTTGCGAATCAACCCCAGCCATTTAATGCTTTTTGTGATTTTTCTAGGCATTATTACGTTCAGTAGTTTGCCATTGCTTTCTGAACGGGTGGTACCATCGTTCTTTTGTAAAAACCACGCGAAACAATTTGCAACCAAACTGTCCGCAGCGTGATTCGAACTCGGAATACCCTAGTAAAAAATGAGTCGCAGAAATCGGATGGCCTACTTGTAGGCGCACAACTGGCACAACGTACAATCGTTCTTAGGCTCAGATCCCATATAAATCACAAATAGTGGCTAAACAAGTGGTCAATATGGAACATTGGAAGAAGAACACCTGGCTGCATGTGTACATTACACACCTGGCTGCATGTGTACATTACACACCTGGCTCATTGTACATTAACACCTGGCTGCATGTGTACATTAACACCTGGTCACTTGTATGCATTGAACCAAATGGTTGCATGTGTACATTAAACACCTGGTCACTTGTATGCATTGAACACCTGGTTGTATGTGTACATTACACACCTGGTCACTTGTATGCATTGAACACCTGGTTGCATATAGAAAAAACATTTAACACCTGGATGATTGCATGCATTTTTGAGCTTCTATATTTTCTATCATTTTCTTATACTCACCATAACCTTTGTCTCCATGTTGCGCAGTTACAATAGTGCATGACAATATTGTTCGCAAGATTTATGTAGATCAAGTTATAGAACACACAGGTATGTCACAACAAGTACAAATGCACGTTTATGTTCTCTAGAATAGAGCGTGTACGAGCAAACACAGCAAATATTACACATGTACAGGTAAGTTTACCTGTATTACACTTCTGAATATAAATATTGCTAGAGATTCACTCACGCAGTAATTTTTCTCAAAAGTACTGGGCAGACAAGTTTACCACAACCACACCCTGTACAGTTTACCACATTGACACCTGTACAGGTAAGTTTACCACAACCACACTTATATACAGGTAAGTTTACCACATTCACACCTGTACAGGTAGGTTTACCACATTCAACCTGTACAGGTAGGAGTTCTTACTTTCACAACCACACATATACAGGTAAGTTTACCGCAACCATACCTGTACAGGTAAGTTTACCACAACCACACATATACAGGTAAGTTTACCAAATTCATACATGTACAGGTAAACTTACCAAAATTCCATTTTTAAATTTAATTTCCATTTAATTTTTTAATTATCGATTTCAGACGCAGTGCCAGTAACGTTTGGTCTGAAACCTCTTTTTATCTTCGGTGTCTTTCTGATTGGTATCGGACTCAACCTATTAATAGGTGGAACATCTACGACATACTGGTCTTCTGGTAGTGTTGATGGACTTGGAAATTATGTTCACTTTGGTCTTCTTGAGTTCTGCTACACTGAGGATGAGTGTTTTGCATATAGTTTAATTCCTGGTAAGTATATTTGTAACAGACCCGTTCACTTATTTAGGTAGCAATTTTGATTGCACAGGAAATGTTAAAAAGAAATTATGATACGAATTGACAAAGCAACATCAGCTTTTAAAAGTCTAAATAAAATATGGAACTGCAGATTATATAGTATTAAAACTAAATTACGAATTTTCAATTCAAATGTTGTATCAATCCTAACATATGCCAGCGAGAGTTGGAAAATGACTAAGATATAGAAAGCAAGTTGAATGCATTTGAAAATATATGTCTGCGAAAAATAATGAATATAAAATGGAACGAATTCAGGAGAAGTGATGAAATCAGAGACATGTCTGGTCAACCACTAGTGACAACTGTTATAAGAAAGAGAAGATGGAGATATGTTGGGCACACCTTGAGGAGAAATGATCAAGAATATCAAAGCAGGCATTGAAGTGGGATGCAAAGGGTTCAAGAAAGAGAGGTCGGCCTAAGGAGACCCTGAAACGAACTTTGCTGAGAAAGGCAAAAAATATCGGTCTCAGTTTCATGGATGAGATTGAGCGAGTTGCAAGAATAGAGCAGTGTGGAAAAATTACTTGCAGGCCTAATATAACGAATGACGGTACGGACGGTACGAGAGGGAAATTATTATCTATCTATACGAAGGAAAAGTATTTTATTCTATGTATGTCTGTTCCCATTGTTTCAAGATATCTGCAAATCCTACGGACTTGAAATTTGGCAAGAGGTTAGTTTTCATAGATGGGAAGATGTAAAAATTATAAAACTGAACTTTTGATTCGTTTCTATATCTAAATTCAACTTAACAAAATGGTCGTGAAAAGTTTAAAACCGAAAAGTTATATCCGTGTTTTCACGTACCTGTTACATGTTACATTGATTATAAAGTCACATTTTACGCCAATATTTGATTCTATTTATTGGTATATCGGTACGTCTGGCAATAATGGATAGATGCTTGGCTACCATGCGGAAACCCGTAATTCAAGGAAGGACAATAGTTTGTTTTCAATTATATTTTTATTAACACATCTGGTCACTAGTTGATCAGTTAATAATCTGAATAAATTCAATTTGCCAAATGTTATTTGTCAACTTTCACGGAATTCTTTGTATCAGGTTTTATTGGCAATCGGAATGAGGGACATTTTAATCTTATGTGGTCAACTGACAAAGTTTTCCCACCAAGCATGGAGAGAAAATGTATTGTTATTATTGGAAATGAAGCCGATTTTGTTTGGTGGTGGTGGGGGTGACATGTTTTCTTTAATATACCCAATCTGGCACTGTTTGTGACTTCATAACTAGATTTTAACTAAATTCCCCGTGCGAACAAGGATACGTCTGCAGTTTATATATATGTATCAGTGTTCAGGATATGGAACTATCCTGGTAAGACACATACTGACCACAATTAAGCCCCTCACAGTTTGGATTTAGAAGAGGAGTGGGATGCACAGACGCTTTATTCACTCTGAGTGAAAAAGCAATAGAATATAATAAAGAGCTACACTTATTATCCATCGATCAAGAAAAGGCATTTGACAGAATAGATAGAAGTTATCAGTTATCAGTTATATGAGGACTATCATAGGTGCTCCGATCTCCGCCTCAGCAAATCCAGCAGCGTCCAGCGACCCAACACGCCAGTTCGATGTTGATTAATCAATCTCTTTGCATATTTAGTATGTCGTTCTTTTCGGGCTGCACCAATATTGACACCCGTCTCTTTCAATCTGGTCAGCGAGTGGGATTCACAGCCCTGAAACTCCTCTGTTCGGAAAGACTCTCAATGCGTGAAGAATGGCACTTTGATCCATTGCAGCTCCCTCTGATATTGTAGCTAAGCCAGCCAATCTATCAGCTCGTTCATTACCCTTAACACCTGCGTGCCCATGGACAAAAATAAAGGTGATTTCTCCGATCATTGTCAGTACCAGTACCTCCACCAGCAAAAGTCTTATCATTTCCGATTTGACATTTGACAGAATCAGCTCAGGAAAAGTTTTATGAGTATGAAACACTAGAGAATATGGGATGCCAACCATTCACTGCCTCTGAATATCACGAACTCTCCATTGTCAAACTACAGTTGTGAGTTGATGCATGTAGCTCCACCTCTCTCTTATATTAGAAGAAGTATTCAATAGAAACACTAGAAACTAATGGATCAAGGGAAATGAAGTAATATCAGAGAAAATGCAAATGCACATTGTGATAAGGAACAACAGACTAGGAATACAGAAACCCGTTTAAAACTAAATCAGACGAGTAAGGACCGGATTTATGTTTCACCTGCTTTTGTTACACTTATAAACAGAATAGGAATGATGCTATGTGCGACAAAAACTATAAATAGAGATAATAAACCTACGATCAATTAAATAATGAATTCCATGGAAGATCATGAGCAAGTTGCCCAGAACAGAGCGGTATGGAAAAATTACTTACTGAACTTATGTAACGTATAACGGTACGAGAGGAATGCAATAATAATTAGTTGATTATATTTTATTGTTTCCGTAGATATGCCAATCGAACAGAAAGCGTGTGCTGCTACGGCCATCATTGGATCTATACTAGCTGGACTTGCTTTGATTGCTTCTTTTATACAAGTTGCTATACCACATTCTGAGATGTTTCGGAAAATGTCTGCAGGATTCAGCATTGCTGCATGTAAGTGCCTGAAACAAAAATTGAAATTAGTTGCAACTATTTCTACTTGCTAAATAAATTCAGAAACAGCGAACCGCAATTGTTGACATCAAATAAGTTCTACTTTGGACTGTCTACTGTTGTCCATGATTCTCTGCTGTCCACGAAATCTTCTGTTGTAATCATGTTGCATTATTCTTCTGTTATGTACCTGTTGTGTACCTGTTATGTACCTGTTGTTACCTGTTTGTACCTGTTTGTACCTGTTGTGTACCTGTTATGTACCTGTTGTGTACCTGTGAATCCAAGTAATGGACAGAAAAAAGAAAGAACACTGATGTCCTGAAAAACTAAATGTTAAAGAGAATTGGCTGATAAACAACATACTGTACAGAAAATGTACATACTTTTGTCACATCAAGTGTCACGATGGCTGGAAGAATAATACAGAGGGCAGGGTCTCAGGAGCAGAGCAGACCAAGAAGAAGATGCTACAAGATATTAAAGAAACCATGAACATGACCATCGACGAAGTGGGTGAACTGCAAGAGACAGAGTGAATTTCAGATGTGCTGCAAAGAGAGCAATGTCCTATAAAGGATACTCACCTTGATGATGATTCTTCTGTTGCAATTATATTGCATTTATTCTTCTGTTGCAATTATGTTATTTATTCTCTGTTGCAATTATGTTGCATTTATTACTCTTTGCAATTATGTTGCATTTATTCTTCTGTTGCAATTATGTTGCATTTATTCTTCTGTTGCAATTATATTATATTTATTCTCTGTTAGCAATTATGTTGCATTTATTATTCTGTCAATTATATTATATGTTATTACTGTGCAATTATGTGATTTTCTTTCTTCAATAACTTATATTTATTGTCTGTTACAACCTTATGTTGCTTTATTATTCTGTTGCAATTATATTATATTTATTCTCTGTTCAATTATGATTTATTCTTCTGTTGCAAATATATTTATTTATTGCTCTGTTACAATTATGTTGCATTTATTCTTCTGTTGCAATTATGTTGCATTTATTCTTCTGCTGCAATTATATTATATTTATTGCTCTGTTGCAATTATGTTGCATTTATTATTCTGCAGAATTATATTATATTTATTACTCTGTTACAATTATGTTGCATTTATTCTTCTGTTGCAAATATATTATATTTATTGCTCTGTTACAATTATGTTGCATTTATTCTTCTGTTGCAATTATATTAATTGATATTTCTATTGATTATTCCCTGGGTTTGAGTGCAGCCGGTGCCGGTTGTCTACTGTTTGGTAGCATAATTATGATGTTGACCAAAAGTCGGAAAAATGCTTTATTAAAATAATACAACTATTACCTGCTGAACTACCAACAAATAATACAACTATTACCTGCTGGAATATCAACAAATAATACATATATTACCTGCTGAACTATCAACAAATAATACAACTATTACCTGCTGAAATATCAACAAATAATACAACTATTACCTGCTGAACTATCAACAAATAATACAACTATTACCTGCTGAAACATCAACAAATAATACAACTATTACCTGCTGAACTATCAACAAATAATACAACTATTACCTGCTGAACTACCAACAAATAATACAACTATTACCTGCTGAAATATCAACAAATAATACAACTATTACCTGCTGAAATATAAAAATAATACAACTATTACCTGCTGAACTATCAACAAATAATACAACTATTACTGCTGAAAATCAACAAATTATACAACTATTACCTGCTGAACATACCAACAAATTATACAACTATTACCTGCTGAAACATCAACAAATAATACAACTATTACCTGCTGAAATATCAACAAATAATACAACTATTACCTGCTGAAATATCAACAAATAATACAACTATTACCTGCTGAAATATCAACAAATAATACAACTATTACCTGCTGAAACATCAACAAATATGTCCTCTTTACTCACCTCCTTCCTTCCCACCTTCCCCCTCTCCCTCCCTCTGAAATAAGATTGTAGATGATAGTTTTAAGAATGATTTAGAAGGTACACGTTACTATTCTTACTTTACATCAAATTACTGTCTAAGCAACAATGTGCAGCTATAGCTTTAACACCCTCACAGTAGTTTAGTATATAAGTCCACATCTATTTTGTTTTTAAAGACAATCATCAACGTTCATCTTTTTCTTAGGCAGACCAAGAAAAAGATGGGTTGATGGAGTTACAGACATCTTAAAACTCCACAATACCACACATATCAAGCAACCGTGCGTGCATTATCTCGGAAACCGATCATCTAAACTGCTCATCTGCAACAAGCGAAGGACCGCATATCAGCACGAGCTGTTATCTCGAAACCGATCATCAGTTAACCTCAGCAGGCAAAAGCAGAAGGACAACAGAAAAGAAAAGATCAATGTTCGGTCATGTAGTGAAACAAGGAGATTTGGAATAACAGCAACATCAGTGTGAGACGAGATAGATGATAGCAGAGAATATCTCAGCAACATCAGTGTGAGATAGAGGATCCTGGGATAGCAGAGACAATTTCCCGTCAGCCGAACTTCACGGCAGGAAAAAGTGTCAACATCGGAATTTAAAGTCAAAACTTCAGGATACATATTTGGGATGAAGAAGATTCATGATCGATTACACCGAGCTATCACGGCACATGATGATGATGATCGTCTGTGTTTCTACGTTTTGTAATAACTGTATATGTATTTCATAGCTGGGACTGTGGGTCGTACCGTGGGTGGGACTGTGGGTCGTACCGTGGGTGGGACTGTGGGTCGTACCGTGGCTGGGACTGTGGGTCGTACCGTGGGTGGGACTGTGGGTCGTACCGTGGGTGGGACTGTGGGTCGTACCTGGCTGGGATTGGGTCAAACCGTGGTGGACTGTGGGTCGTACCGTGGGTGGGACTGTGGTCGTTACCTGGCTGGACTGGTCACCGTGGTGGACTGTGGGTCGACCGTGGCTGGACTGTGGGTCGTACCGTGGCTGGGACTGTGGGTCGTACCTGTGGGACTGTGGGTCGTACCGTGGCTGGGACTGTGGGTGGGACTGGGAATGGTACTCTGGGTGGTACCTGGTTGGGACAGTCGGTAGGGCCGTGGTGAGACCGTGGTGGGACTGTGGGTGGGCCCGTGGGTGGGACTGTGAGTGGGACTGTGGGTGGAACTGTGGATGGTACCATGGGTGGTACAGTGGGTGGAACCGTGGGTGGGACCATGTGTGAAATCGTGAGTGGGATCGTGGGCGGGTCATTTGGTGGGACTCAAGTTATTTAGAAAATGTATCAAGAGAATTTTGCAAATCATTTTGATTAACACTAAATAAAAACATATTGTTAACATACCATTTTGTTGTGTACCTGACAATCCATGTGATGTCTATCTGTGTGTACGTGTTGTGTACCTGTGACTCCAGCTGATGTCTAACTCTGTGTGCGCGTTGTGTACCAGTGAATCCATGTGATGTCTATCTGTGTGTAAGTGTTGTGTACCAGTGAATCCATGTGATGTCTACCTGTGTGTACGTGTTGTGTACCTGTGACTCCAGCTGATGTCTAACTGTGTGTGCGTGTTGTGTACCAGTGAATCCATGTGATGTCTATCTGTGTGTACGTGTTGTGTACCAGTGAATCCATGTGATGTCTATCTGTGTGTACGTGTTGTGTACCTGTGACTCCAGCTGATGTCTAACTCTGTGTGCGCGTTGTGTACCAGTGAATCCATGTGATGTCTATCTGTGTGTAAGTGTTGTGTACCAGTGAATCCATGTGATGTCTATCTGTGTGTACGTGTTGTGTACCTGTGACTCCAGCTGATGTTTAACTCTGTGTGCGTGTTGTGTACCTGTGACTCCAGCTGATGTCTAACTCTGTGTGCGTGTTGTGTACCAGTGAATCCAAGTGATGTCTACATGTGTGTAAGTGTTGTGCACCTGTGAATCCAAGCGATGTCTACCTGTACGTGCGTGTATCACATGTTGCAAGTTGCAACAAATATGATACGTAAAATGCATGCAACATATGTAGTATGTGACAATTTTGTAACACAGTCATATACCACGTATGGAGCATATATCTTCATGATTGCATATGGGCCTGTTGAGTGATCTATCGCTTAGAGCAGCTTATTTGTTAACATATAGCACAACATTTCACATGCAACCCAACATTTCACAATTTACCCAACATTTCACATACAACCCAACATTTCACATACAATCCAACATTTCACATACAACATAAATTTTCACATACAATCCAACATTTCACATACAACCCAACATTTCACATACAATCCAACATTTCACAAGCAACCCACCATTGCACATACAACTCAACATTTCACATACAACTCAACATTTCACATACAACCCAACATTTCACAAGCAACCCAACATTTCACAACAACCAACATTTCACATACAACCCAACATTGCACATACAACTCAACATTTCACATACAACTCAACATTTCACATACAACCCAACATTTCACATACAACTCAACATTTCACATACAACCCAACATTTCACATACAATCCAACATTTCTCATACAATCCAACATTCGACAGTCTTGTGCGAGGGTATATTAAACAAGCATTGTCTATATCTAAGCTATTAATAGATACATCAAGAGTGTCTTTGAAGCGGTGTTGTTTTTCTGTCTACCTACATCCTCATTTAGCTCCCGATACACATCTGTTGTTTTGGAATACGTTTATCAGGTATACGCGCAGTGGCGGCTCATGATCCTTTTTGCTGGTGGGGTCAGACATTGTTTTCTGGAAAAATCATGATTTTTGGTTGCTATATTTTAATTAATACAATAATAAATACATGTTATACATGACTTTTGGTGGGGGCCCAGCCCCACTGGCCCTTAATGACGAGCCGCCACTGTATACGCGTATCGCGACCCGGCGCATCTCACCTTGCCCTTCTGCAATAGAAGATTCGTTCTTATTCCATTTCCACCTTGTGGAGCATATGTCCTCAACAGTTGTTCTCTACGTTTCCTGGTCGCTTTCTTTATAGACTCCCAGGACAGTCCAGCGTGGGTACCTGTCCTGTTGTGACACACAGGTCTGTGTCATCATGGGTACCTGTCCTGTTGTGACACACAGGTCTGTGTCATCATGGGTTCCTGTTCTGTTGTTACACACAGGTCTGTGTCATCATGGGTTCCTGTTCTGTTGTTACACACAGGTCTGTGTTATCATGGGTACCTGTCGTTTGTGTACCTGGGAATTCAAGTTTGTGTACCTGGGAATTCAAGTTTGTGTACCTGGGATTCCAAATTTGTGTATCAGGGAATAGAAGCTTGTGTACGTGGGAATCCATGTTTGTGAACCTGTGAAGCCAAGTTTGTTTACCTGTGAAACTAAGTTTGTGTACTTGTGAAGCCAAGTGTGTTTACCTGTGAAGCCAAACCTGTGTACCTGTGAAGCCAAGTTTGTCTACCTGTGAAGCTAAGTTTGTTTACCTGTGAAGCAAATATTGTTCACATGTGAAGCCAGGTTTGTTTACCTGTGAAGCCATGTTTGTGTACCTGTGAATCCAAGTGTCGCGTACATTTGAAGCCAAGTCTGTGTTCCTGGGAATCCAGGTGTCGCATACCTGTGAATCTAGAATTGTGTACCTGTGAATTCAGACATTTCTCATATTTGTTTTTCTCCTTCACTACTTGGTATTTATGTGTGTGTTTGTGTATGTATGTGTGTGTGTTTGTGTAATGTATAAGTGTGGATGCATTCGTGTTTCTCTACCTTTGTTGGCGTCCATGTTTGTGTATGTGTCTGTTTATTTTAGTGCGTCTGTGTGTGAGTATCAGCGAGTGTGTATCTGTGAGAGGTGGCGTGCTGCCCTCTGGACTAGTAGGACTAGCTTGTTCCCCAAGCCTGAAGACATTACAGTTATTCTAATTTGAATTAAATTTCCATTTAATTAAATTTCATCTAATTAAAAGCAGCAAATAAAAATACAGATTAAACAGCATTAATATTTCTCACAATTTGCGTCGCACTACTGCAAAGATATTTCCTGCTCATTGAGATACCAAAGACTCCACTTAGACATCGATAGCCCTTGTTTTGGGGGTTTTTTTTTACTAAATCGAGTCATGGTTTAATCGGCTCTTTCCGATACAGGGACTAACTGACGATACAATAGTCCTGTGTGATTGTCTGTGTATATATATTACAGGGTGTTCAAGATAATAGCAGCCTGTGAATGGAGTCAATCTGGCATATATGTATGAAAATGAGAAGGTTCAGTTATGACGTAGTATAGGTCAAGGTTATGTGACGGTATGTAATTGTAGTGCGGGAAGGGGCGATGAACAAATGTGACGTAAAACGAGCTAGTCAGAACCGGTTTAAATAGTACATAAACATAACGCGATAGATTATCTAGCAACTTTCGATTTGTCAATGGGGCTGCTTTAATCTTGAACACCCTGTATAAATGCTAACCCTTAGCATTCTGTCGCAAGCAAATGTATTTGCCATTTTATCTTCTGAGGGTAATTCTTTCGTTATTAACCATATTTAATTGTTCCAGTTAATGAAAGGGATCTGGGGAAGTGTTCAAGTGTTCGATTGTTATAGTATAGTTTGACAGTACTTCAATGTATGAAATATAGAAACGGAATTAGTTTTGAAATCTAGTCCATCACTACAGAACGTAGAGCGTAGAGTATACATACATGTGACGTAATAAAAGTAGGTCAGCGAGATATTGAATGCAGTGTCGTTAACATGTCACGTGTTGTATTAGCGAATGATTAGATTATTCACATCATCATCTGGAGGTCTCAGTTTTGAAGAAATGCATCAAGTAAAAACGAAAGGTAGACCAAGCACAAACTTTTCTGTTAGAACTTCGAAGAAACTATAATATAGTTGCAGTGCTTCATTTCTTGCACTAATGTTAGACGAAACTATGGACATTGCAAAGCTCTCTGGAAAGAGGTAATCTGTGAACGGTAAAAGTATCCTTGATAAATTGCCTTGTTTCTTAACCTAATCCCCTTTTAGAAATGTCAGCATGTCGGCGAGTGAGTGTTTATCTGTGAGCATATATGTCTTACATGTTTCTCTGTATGTGAGTGTGTGCCTTCCTGTTGCAGTAGATAGTTTCTCAAAGCAATCTTAGACAAGAACACAGACGAGCGTAGACACCAACTTCAACTGCACGAGCTGATCTAACTGTTATCTGGACATCTATGTCACATGACAGAATGATCTATTTGCAAAATATTGCTACATCCGGTCCGGCCCTACCAAACATTTTGAATAACGTGTACTTATTAATTTTATAAATTATTTGTTCATAAGTATTACTTTCAACTTCACCCGAGTGGTTACAGGGGCCCAAATTTGGGGTGTAAAGAATAAAACCACTGTTACCTGCCACACATGTCTAAGAGGCGACTACGGAGGTTTGGTTGAAATTGGATGCATGTCCTAAACGTGTAGAAGTCTATGCGTTTAGGGGCCTACAAACCAATGTGCAACGTTGGCAAAGATCAAACATATCACAAAGAGTGATTAAAATTGGTCGTAAAGAATGAACGCAAGGAAGAAGATGAAGAAGAAGAAGACTTTCAACGTGATACTGATGAGCTCTGAAAGTTGATATATAACGCTAAAATGTCACACAGTCTGAAATCTGAAATTCAGCATCTTTACTCCCTAATTAGTATACGCCCTTGGTCATTAAGAGCCAGTTGGGTTTGTCCCACAAACCAAAAATGAGTAACAGGTACTTTTATTTTATAAATTATTTCATCATAAATATTACTTTTAACTTGACACAAATTAGCTTGGAAAGTTGAATATATAACACTAAAATATAAATATTATATCATAATAATATAATAATAATACATAAAATATCATTTTTTTAAATATTATATAATACAGTCTGAATACAGTCACGCATATTGCAGAGCACTATTTATCGGCAGTTCATTTTAAAATGTCCCTACGATGTAATATTGCGACCTTTGACCTCTACCTGCAATGATAATTGTCAAATAATTACGTCATTTTCATTCATTCGGTAGCTAATGTATTCTTACGCTTCAACTCATTTCTTGATTAAATAGTCCCAGTGGGGGATTCTGGTCTGGAAACTTTTTCATTGCTTTCATTTTAATGTAGAATTTGTATTACAATTTTGAGATATTATGACTTAAAAGAGTAGAAAAAGTTTAGTTTTCAAAAATATGTCAACGCGTTGCTATGGAAATAATAAAAAATGGCCACCAAACACAAAATTTCAAATCCCAAAGGCTATGAATGTAAGGAATATAAATGAATTCTGTTTTCACTCTGAGGTGAGCATTTGTAATATCCAAAATATTACACATGTTTTTTAGGATATATTAAATGTTACATTTTTATCAATTTCTGGGTAACACACCCCCAAAAAACAGCTTTTTTGACCGAATGTGTAGGGTATTTTTACCCAAAACCAAAAATGTCTTTTAAAATGTAATATGTAATATCCTAAAATCATGTGTAATATTTTAGATATTACAATTGCGCACCTTAGAGTGAAAATAGAATTCATTTACATTCATTAAATTCAGAGCCTTAGGGATTTGAAATTTTGTTTTGACGCCATTTTTATTGTTAACAGGGCAACGCTTTGACTTTTTAACTATTTTTTCTACTATTCTAAGTCATAATCTTTCAAAATGGTTATACAAATTTTACATTAATATGAAAACAACGAAAATAGTTTCTTGATCCCCACACTACCGAATCCTCCCTTAAATATCGATTGAATCAAGTATTATAAATAAAATAGTATAAAATTAATATAAAAATAGTATAAAATAATAGAAATAAGTTACTAATCATCATAGAATAGTTTAAGTTAATCGCCCATTCTATCAATATAAATTTGTTTACGACAATGTGCTTTCACTTTCATGGAGACTGGTCAGAGTTCACGAGATGCGAATGTACATAGGAACCTGGTTCAAGGGTCACGGATTACGTGGTTTTTGTGTGTTATTGTTTTTAAAATATAACAGTGTTTTGTTTGAATTGTGAGTCTTTAAAATGTCTGTATGAGGGACTGTATGATGGACTGTATGAGGGACTGTATGAGGGACTGTATGAGGGACTGTATGATGGACTGTATGAGGGACTGTATGAGGGACTGTATGAGGGACTGTATGAGGGACTGTATGAGGGACTGTATGAGGGACTGTATGATGGACTGTATGATGGACTGTATGAGGGACTGTATGAGGAACTGTATGATGGACTGTATGAGGGACTGTATGATGGACTGTATGAGGGACTGTATGAGGGACTGTATGAGGGACTGTATGAGGGACTGTATGAGGGACTGTATGAGGGACTGTATGATGGACTGTATGATGGACTGTATGAGGGACTGTATGAGGGACTGTATGAGGGACTGTATGATGGACTGTATGATGGACTGTATGAGGGACTGTATGAGGGACTGTATGAGGGACTGTATGAGGGACTGTATGAGGGACTGTATGATGGACTGTATGAGGGACTGTATGAGGGACTGTATGATGGACTGTATGATGGACTGTATGAGGACTGTATGAGGACTGTATGAGGGACTGTATGATGGACTGTATGAGGGACTGTATGAGGGACTGTATGATGGACTGTATGAGGGTCTGTATGAGGGACTGTATGAGGGACTGTATGAGGGACTGTATGATGGACTGTATGAGGGACTGTATGATGGACTGTATGATGGACTGTATGAGGGACTGTATGAGGGACTGTATGAGGGACTGTATGAGGGACTGTATGAGGGACTGTATGATGGACTGTATGATGGACTGTATGAGGGACTGTATGATGGACTGTATGATGGACTGTATGATGGACTGTATGAGGGACTGTATGAGGACTGTATGATGGACTGTATGATGGACTGTATGAGGGACTGTATGAGGGACTGTATGAGGGACTGTATGATGGACTGTATGAGGGACTGTATGAGGGACTGTATGAGGGACTGTATGAGGGACTGTATGATGGATGTATGATGGACTGTATGAGGGACTGTATGAGGAACTGTATGATGGACTGTATGAGGGACTGTATGATGGACTGTATGAGGAACTGTATGATGGACTGTATGAGGGACTGTATGAGGGACTGTATGAGGGACTGTATGAGGGACTGTATGAGGAACTGTATGATGGACTGTATGATGTGAGACTGTATGAGGACTGTAGGGACTGTATGAGGGACTGTAAGATGAGGACTGTATGAGGGACTGTATGAGGGACTGTATGAGGGACTGTAATGGAGGGACTGTATGAGGGACTGTAGAGTGAGGACTGTAATGAGGACTGTATGATGGACTGTATGAGGACTGTATGAGGACTGTATGAGGACTGTATGATGGACTGTATGAGGGACTGTATGATGGACTGTATGAGGGACTGTATGAGGACTGTATGAGGGACTGTATGAGGGACTGTATGAGGGACTGTATGATGGACTGTATGATGGACTGTATGAGGGACTGTATGAGGACTGTATGAGGACTGTATGATGGACTGTATGAGACTGAGGACTGTATGAGGGACTGTATAGAGGGACTGTATGAGGGACTGTATGAGGGACTGTATGAGGGACTGTATGATGGACTGTATGAGGGACTGTGTGAGGGACTGTATGATGGACTGTATGAGGGACTGTATGAGGACTGTATGAGGACTGTATGAGGGACTGTATGAGGACTGTATGATGGACTGTATGAGGACTGTATGAGGGACTGTATGAGGACTGTATGAGGACTGTATGAGGGACTGTATGAGGGACTGTATGAGGACTGTATGATGGACTGTATGAGGACTGTATGAGGACTGTATGAGGACTGTATGAGGGACTGTATGAGGACTGTATGAGGACTGTATGAGGGACTGTATGAGGACTGTATGATGGACTGTATGATGGACTGTATGAGGGACTGTATGAGGGACTGTATGATGGACTGTATGATGGACTGTATGAGGGACTGTATGAGGGACTGTATGATGGACTGTGATGAGGACTGTATGAGGACTGTATGAGGGACTGTATGATGGACTGTATGAGGGACTGTATGAGGGACTGTATGAGGAACTGTATGAGGGACTGTATGAGGGACTGTATGATGGACTGTATGAGGGACTGTATGAGGACTGTATGATGGACTGTATGAGGGACTGTATGAGGGACTGTATGAGGGACTGTATGATGGACTGTATGAGGGACTGTATGAGGACTGTATGAGGGACTGTATGAGGGACTGTATGAGGGACTGTATGAGGAACTGTATGATGGACTGTATGAGGGACTGTATGAGGAACTGTATGAGGGACTGTATGAGGGACTGTATGATGGACTGATGAGGACTGGAGGGACTGTATGAGGGACTGTAGAGGACTGTATGAGGGACTGTATGATGGACTGTGGAGGACTGTGTGAGGACTGTATGAGGACTGTATGAGAGAGGACTGTATGAGGGACTGTATGAGGGACTGTATGATGGACTGTATGAGGGACTGTATGAGGGACTGTATGAGGACTGTATGATGGGACTGTATGATGGACTGTATGAGGGACTGTATGATGGACTGTATGATGGACTGTATGAGGAACTGTATGAGGGACTGTATGAGGGACTGTATGATGGACTGTATGAGGACTGTAGAGACTGTATGAGGGACTGTATGAGGGACTGTATGAGGACTGTATGATGGACTGTATGAGGGACTGTATGAGGGACTGTATGAGGGACTGTATGATGGACTGTATGAGGGACTGTATGAGGGCTGTAGAGGACATGTGGACTGTGGATTTGGACTGTTGATGGACTGTATGAGGACTGTATGAGGGGCTGTAGAGGACTGTATGAGGACTGTAGAACTGTGAGGGACTGTGGTGGTTGTGGTTACTGTGGGGCCATAAGGTGATGGTATCAGCAATAATTGCTAGGAAGGAGTCTAAATTTTGGGATTTAGTCCAACGTCGCCACATGAACTCATTCATGTATGAGTCCAAGAAATGACGATGTGTCCCATTTTGCCTCTTGTTCCTTTCCTTAGCAGTTTTCCACAAGCGTTCGATGGTCTGGGTATGTACGCCTGTGTTTGGGTCAACAAAGTTAACTGAGTGGTTGACTGTTTGGTGGTTCAAGCACGGAATACTGGCAACTGTTCTGTACGCTCGCCACTGGTCAGACATGACCGTTGTATCGGGATAATGTGCGCCCTAATTATAGGTAGAAGTGTTTCAGCTTCCTATCAGGAACTCAGCTTTCCTATCAGGAACTCAGCTTTCCTATCAGGACACATGCCATGAAACATTCACCTATGTCATGGTAAATATCACTGAACACCCACTGTTGTGGCAAAACTCGACCAACATGACGTTTTCTTCAATTGAACAAGCTTTCATCAATTTCGACGATCTGATCGGGGTACCAATGTTGACAGGTGTCTGTATTAGTGTGTTTGCACACACCTCTCGTAGAATGTTCTTCCACTTAACAGTTGTTTTGCTGCTCATATGCAACTGTTCTTCACAGAAATCTATTGCTGTCCACACCTGAGACCAGGCGTACAGGAATAAAATGACATCCCTGTAAGTCAGATTTGATCCTTGCAACCATGTCTGACGGTGATATTCACTCCTGAGACCAGGCGTACACCTGTAAGTTAGACTTCATCCTTGCAACCATGTCTGACGGTGATATCCACTCCTGAGACCAGACGTACACCTGTAAGTCAGATTTGATCCTTGCAACCATGCCTGACGGTGATATCCACTCCTGAGACCAGGCGTACACCTGTAAGTCAGATTTGATCCTTGCAACCATGTCTGACGGTGATATCCACTCCTGAGACCAGACGTACACCTGTAAGTCAGACTTAATCCGTGCAACCATGTCTGACGGTGATATCCACTCCTGAGACCAGGCGTACACCTGTAAGTCAGATTTGATCCTTGCAACCATGTCTGACGGTGATATCCACTCCTGAGACCAGACGTACACCTGTAAGTCAGACTTAATCCGTGCAACCATGTCTGACGGTGATATCCACTCCTGAGACCAGGCGTACACCTGTAAGTCAGATTTGATCCTTGCAACCATGTCTGACGGTGATATCCACTCCTGAGACCAGACGTACACCTGTAAGTCAGATTTGATCCGTGCAACCATGTCTGACGGTGATATCCACTCCTGAGACCAGACGTACACCTGTAAGTCAGATTTGATCCTTGCAACCATGTCTGACGGTGATATCCACTCCTGAGACCAGAGGTACACCTGTAAGTCAGACTTAATCCGTGCAACCATGTCTGACGGTGATATCCACTCCTGAGACCAGACGTACACCTGTAAGTCAGATTTGATCCGTGCAACCATGTCTGACGGTGATATCCACTCCTGAGACCAGACGTACACCTGTAAGTCAGATTTGATCCTTGCAACCATGTCTGACGGTGATATCCACTCCTGAGACCAGAGGTACACCTGTAAGTCAGACTTAATCCGTGCAACCATGTCTGACGGTGATATCCACTCCTGAGACCAGGCGTACACCTGTAAGTCAGATTTGATCCTTGCAACCATGTCTGACGGTGATATCCACTCCTGAGACCAGGCGTACACCTGTAAGTCAGATTTGATCCTTGCAACCATGTCTGACGGTGATGTCCACTGTACAGGTAATGAGATAACATCTCCACCGGTCTTGTCTTGCCGTCAACGACAATTTCATATCTTGGTTATTGAAACATTTTCTTGAAGAATGTAAACAAACAACGCTACTCTTCATGTTATTACCAGCTGCTGAAAGAGACAAAAAAATCCATCGCCATCTTTAGGTATGTATCGAGTAAGCAGGGAATGGCGGGGTTTACTGTGCTGGAACAGAGCCAACTATAAACTTATGGGCCTTCGGACTCAGGTAAGAAATATGTGAAATCAGACCCCAACTACATCACGTGACTTCACATTCCAGTATTGGTGTATATAGATGAATTCATTTTAAAATCAACACAAAATGCTAAATCGAGTTATATTATGCAACAAGTTAAGTTTAACAATAAGGAATATCAATATTATGAATATTTTCACCAATAAATAATCAAAGACTCACAGAATTGAGAGTAAAATTGCAAAAACAGCTTGCAGTGTTCTATCAAACATCTATATTTTCCGACCCCTTTTCTGATCTAAGTCAGGAACCCCCAGTCAATTGTCTGGCCTAGTTATCTAGAGTTGGCTGTGGCTGGAATGACGGGATTTAATGAAGGGATTTTCCGTCAATACAATAATAATGGGGACCCTATGCACTATATTTAGAACAACGCTCGAAAATAATCTAAATTTAGAAGGACCCAATTTTAACGGTGAGTCACAGCCAACTCTACATAAATTGTTGGATAATATAACTTTAATTTAGCATTTTGTGTTGATTTTAAAATGAATTCGTCTATATACACCAATAATGGAATGCTAGGTCACGTGGTGTAGTTGTGGTCTGATTTCCCATAATTCTTACCTGAGTCCGAAGGCCAAAAAGTTTATATTTGGCTCTGGTGAGTTTAGCGAAACACGTAAAAACATTTTTAATGGAAAGCAGTAAATAAAACAAGAAGAGACCATATAAGAAATGAGGAAATTAGAAGAACAGTCGGAACAACACCTGCTAATAGAGTTATTGAAAAACAGAGACTCAAATGGTTTGGTCACTTGGTGAGAATGAACTCGAATACACCAGTTGCAAGAGCGTACAACCTGAAAATGGAATCATCAAGAGGAAAGGGCAGACCAAGAAAAGATGGGTTGATGGAGTTACAGACATCTTAAAACTCCACAATACCACACCATATCAAACGACCGAGCGTGCATTATCTCGGAGACCGATCATCAGTTAAACCTGCTACGCCTAGCGGCAAAAAAGCAGAGAAGGACAAAAGACAAAGTACTAGAGATTTACAAAATACAAAAACAATGACAATACACAGAAAAGTTTCGACCAAGTTGCCTTTATCAAGCAAAGAATACAACAGAAGTGAAGAATATCACTTCTTTCACAGTACACTACATATTGAATGAAAATCGTGGCATATCCTTTACATAACGTAGCCATCAACCACAGCAAACGAGTCGTATTCCACGTTTACCGCAGAGATTATATTTTACAAAATCACCTAATATGTAGCCGCTCCTGTCGTTTGACGTGTTCAAAATATTTAATTGTCCTTGATTTTATATTATTTAATAGCCAACTATCTTTAGTATTAAGCTGTTGCAGAACAGAAGCATATGTTCTTTTCCTGAAAGGGGTAATAACTTCCCGGAATAGACCAAAAATAGTAAATACCCCAAAAAACTTAGATTTTCCCGAAATTTTGCCGGGCCCACCAAGAAAAATGACCACGAGCCGCCACTGAGTTTAACCTAGAAGGAAATGGAACATTCAGAGATAACTGCATATAAATATTGTTGATAATTATCTCAACATTACAACTTTACCATTAGATAACAAGTCTGTATATAGGAAGTCTCTCACAGACACCATTACTAGGCTACAGACAAAACATTAGTTTGAAAGTAACAAAACTTAAAGTAAAATCAATAATTATCAGAAATGATCAACTGTAAGTTCAATTTGATAATTTATTGCTATTTATTTCACGAATTTATATAACTGTAATTTATATCTGTATATAATTTGATAAAATATGTAAACTTGTTTCATCTTCTTCTTCTTCTCTTCTTTAATTCTGTTTAGTATCAGGATAAGAAGAGATTTCTAGAACGCATTTTTGTGTACGCTTCATAAGCAGTGTTTTTAGTTGCCTCTGTTATCTCTGTGGTTCATCTTTTGCGTGGACGTTCTTTTGAATTAGCCTGTTAGTAGCTTGTTTTGAATTACTTCCAGCCCAGCTATTCTGTTCTTGTTTCCTAGCCACATCCCACCCCCTCTCTTCGCCGGACACCCGAATTCTTGTTTCTTATCCCCCCTCTTCCCGGTACTTATCGACAAAATCAGTCTAGTTCAGAACGGCATTTAGACTACCTGGCTGCTTGTATACAATTAACACCTGGTTTTTTGTATATATTTAACACCTGGTTGTTTGTATACATTTAACACCTGCTTGTATATATTTAACACCTGGTTGCTTGTGTACATTTAACACCTGGTTGCTTGTATATATTTCTCACCTGGTTGCTTGTATACATTTAACACCTGCTTGTATACATTTAACACCTGGCTGCTTGTATTAAACCTGTACAGGTAAGGGTACCTGTATTACACTTCTGAATATAAATATTGCTAGAAGTTCATTCAAGCAGTAAATGTTCTAAAACATACACAAGTACTCTAGTCAGACGCATTTACAAGAACCACAACTGTACAAGTAAGTTTACCACAACCACACATGTACAGGTAAGTTTACAACAACCACATCTATACAGGTAAGTTTACCACAACCACACATGTACAGGTACGTTTACAATAATCACACCTATACATGTAATTTTACCACAATCACACCTATACAGGTATGTTTACCACATTCACACCTGTACAGGTAACTTTACCACAATCACACATGCACAGGTAAGTTTACAACAATCACACCTATACAGGTAAGTTTACCACAACCACACCTATAAGTTAAGTTTACCCCAACCACACCTGTACAGGTAAGTTTACCACAACCACACCTGTACAGGTAAGTTTACCACAACCACACCTATACAGGTAGGTTTAGAACAAAAAAAGTCGTACAGGTAAGTTTACCACATTCACACCTGTACAGGTACGTTTACTACATTCACACCTGTACAAGTAAGTTTACCACATTCACACCTGCACATATAAGCTTGCCACAAACAAAAGATGTACAGGTAAGCTTACCACAAATATTCTTGAACAGGTAATGTACGAGTATATACACCTGTAATCGACAAAACAAATAATTGTCAATACTGACATGTTAAATAGTGTCAGACACTGACAGGACATAAGCAAATAGATGTGACCTTTTTTCAATTATCTATTTCAGATGGAGCTCCGGCAACGTTTGGTCTGAAACCTTTTTTCCTAATTGGTGTCTTTGTTACTGCTATCGGAGTCACTCTACAAATAGGTGGAACAGCTACAACATACTGGACTTCTGTTAGTATCGATGGACTAGATGTTCACTTTGGTCTTCTTGAGTTATGTCTTCTTTCAGATTGTGTAGCATATACGGACATTCAGGGTAAGTATATATGTCTCATTGTTCAGGGTATGAGAACCGTCCTGGTGAGTAGATATGTGTCATTGTTCAGGATATGAGAACCATCCTGGTGAGCACATATGTGTCATTGTTTAGGATATGAGAACTGTCCTGGTGAGTAGATATGTGTCATTGTTCAGGATATGAGAACCATCCTGGTGAGCACATATGTGTCATTGTTCAGGATATGAGAACCATCCTGGTGAGCACATATGTGTCATTGTTCAGGGTATGAGAACCGTCCTGGTGAGTAGATATGTGTCATTGTTCAGGATATGAGAACCATCCTGGTGAGCACATATGTGTCATTGTTCAGGATATGAGAACCGTCCTGGTGAGCACATATGTGTCATTGTTCAGGATATGGGAACCGTCCTGGTGAGCACATATGTGTCATTGTTCAGGATATGAGAACCGTCCTGATGAGCACATATGTGTCATTGTTCAGGATATGAGAACCGTCCTGATGAGCACATATGTGTCATTGTTCAGGATATGGGAACCGTCCTGGTGAGCACATATGTGTCATTGTTCAGGATATGGGAACCGTCCTGGTGAGCACATATGTGTCATTGTTCAGGATATGGGAACCGTCCTGGTGAGCACATATGTGTCATTGTTCAGGATATGAGAACCGTCCTGATGAGCACATATGTGTCATTGTTCAGGATATGAGAACCGTCCTGGTGAGCACATATGTGTCATTGTTCAGGATATGAGAACCGTCCTGGTGAGCACATATGTGTCATTGGTAAAGATATGAGAACCGTCCTGGTGGGTACATGTTCAGGACAAATAAATACATACATTTAATTATTATGCAAACTTGCATTTTATTTATGCTGTGGCATGGAGTGACACTTGACTGGGTGGTGAGAAAATGTTGCAAGGACGAAACTGGCATCGATTGGGTAAAAAATGGTCAACTGAAAGAATTTAATTTTGCGTATGATCTTTTGGACATATAAAAAGACATGAAAGGCTGGAGAAGACCATCATGGAAGGAGGCATTCCAGCAAAGAGAAGAAGAGGAAGACCACGGAGAAGATGGATTCAGGATGTAACTGATGGTTTGAACATGACGGCTGCAGAGGCAGGACATCTGGCCTATGAGAGAGAGAAATTCCGGAGGACTGTTGGGGTGGCAAAGTTCTGCTCATGACAAGCTATTTGATTATGATGATGATGATAATGTCTGGTTAAGTAACAACCACAAAAATATGCAAAGAAAACAAGACAAATAAAAATGAGGACTGCAGATAAACTATGAACAGACGATAATTAAGGCATTTAGGAAAGTACTGCAGATATCACTCTGGAATCTAAAACTATTTGGGTAGCAAATTTTCTTTGCACGGAAATGTTTAAAAGAAATTATGATACGAATTGGCAAAGCGACGTCAGCTTTTAAAAGTCTAAATAAAATATGGAACTGCAAGTTATATAGTATTAAAACTAAATTACGAATTTTCAATTCAAATGTTGTATCAATCCTAACATATGCCAGTGAGAGTTGGAAAATGACTAAAGATATAGAAAGCAAGTTGAATGCATTTGAAAATAGATGTCTGCGAAAAATAATGAATATAAAATGGAATGAATTCAGGAGAAGTGATGAAATCAGAGAAATGTCTGGTCAACCACTAGTGACAACTGTTATAAAAAGGAGAAGATGGAGATATGTTGGGCACACCTTGAGGAGAAATGATCAACGAATATCAAAGCAGGCATTGAAGTGGGATACAAAGGGTTCAAGAAAGAGGTCGACCTAAGGAGACCCTGAAGCGAACTTTGCTGAGAGAGGCAGGAAGTATCGATCTCAGTTCCATGGAGGAGATTGAGCGAGTTGCCCAGGATAGAGCGGTATGGAGAAATTACTTGCAGGCCCTATGTAACGTGTAACGGTACGAGAGGAATATTATTATTATATGTAACGTACGCCAGTAGCTGATGAATATAATAATAATTAGTTGATTATATTTAATTATTTCCGCAGAATATCCAGTAGTTGCAACTCTTATTCATGTGCCAATGGAACAGAAAGTTTGTGCAGCGATAGCCATCATTGGATCTATACTAGCTGGACTTGCTTTGAGTGCGGCTTTTATCCAAATCGCCAAATCACATTCCGAGATGTTTAGGAAATTATCTGCAGGATTTAGCATTGCTGCATGTAAGTGTCTGTAACAGATGAAATACTGTTTTTACAACTAGTTCTATGTGCTAAATAAATCCAGAAACAGGGGACCGAAATTGTTGCCAGATTCTGGTCGAATGGATTATAGCTGCCTTTATTTCAACATCATCGAGTTCATTCAAACAGGAGGATCCCTGTGAGTACCTTGAGGACCCCTAGGGCGTCCGTGGACCCCAGTATGGGAAACGCTGAATGACACAAACACTGGGCTGAAACTCACGGACGAGTGAAAAGAAGTTAGGGGGGTGGGGTTGATTATTTGTTTGTAATGTATGGGATTCAAGTCACCAAGGCTCGTGCTTTCAACTTCAGACTTAATCTTTATCCTTGTTATTTGCAATCGTGAATGCCACCAAGTATAAGTAAAAAGAATTAAGTAGATGCTGGGAATCCAGTTGAGTTGTAATTATATTATATTCTTCTTCTGTTGTAATTATATTATATTCTTCTGTTGTAATTATATTATATTCTTCTGTTGTAATTATATTATATTCTTCTGTTGTAATTATATTATATTCTTCTTGTTGTAATTATTTATATACTTCTGTTGTAATTATATTATATTCTTCTGTTGTAATTATATTATATTCTTCTGTTGTAATTATATTATATTCTTCTTTTAATTATATTATATTCTTCTGTTGTAATTATATTATATTCTTCTGTTGTAATTATATTATATACTTCTGTTGTAATTATATTATATTCTTCTGTTGTAATTATATTATATTCTTCTGTTGTAATTATGTTATATTCTTCTGTTGTAATTATATTATATTCTTCTGTTGTAATTATATTATATTCTTCTGTTGTAATTATATTATATTCTTCTGTTGTAATTATATTATATTCTTCTGCGCGTATAATACTTCTGTTTTATAAATGGTTGTTTTTTTTCAGCTTTGGCAGCAACTTCTGGTGTCGTTGTCTGGGGACTAAAAGTTCACGATTTCCTCAACGATGTCATGAAACAGCTTCCCGTTAAAAAAAATCTTGATTACTCTCTGGGTTTGAGTGCAGCCGGTGCCGGTTGTCTACTGATCGGTGGCATAATTATGATGTTGACCAAAAGTCGGAAAAATGCTTTATTAAAATAATACATCTATTACCTGGTGAACCATCCACAAAAATGTTGTCCTCTCTTACGCACCCCTTTTTTTGCTCCCCCCAAAATTGTATTTTGTCCCGTCGGTGGGACGTGGGAGGGACTCAAATAATTATATTTTGTCAACGGGTGGGAAGTATTATGTCCCGCTAGTGGGAGTATTATGTTCTGTGGGTGGGACCATGAGTGGGACCGTGGGTGGGACCATGAGTGGGACCGTGGGTGGGACTCAAGTTATTTAGAAAATGTATCAAGAGAATTTTGTAAGCACTTTGATTAACATTAAAACAAGAAATATTCTCATTACCTTTTGTTGTTTACCTGTGTATCCAGGTGATGTCTACCTGTGTCTCCAGGTGATGTCTACCTGTGTATCCAGGTGATGTCTTCCTGTGTATCCAGGTGATGTCTACCTGTGTCTCCAGGTGATGTTTACCTGTGTATTCAGGTGATGTCTACCTCTGAATATGTGCTGTCTACATCTGAATATGTGATGTCTACATATGAATATGTGATGTCTGCATGTGAATATGTGCTGTCTGCATCTGAATATGTGCTGTCTGTAAAGACAAGAGAAGCCCGTCTGCCCAGCGTGTTCGTAGCGCGTTTGACTACGGCTGACTATCCCTCTGTGTGTGCGGTTCAATCCGCGGATGGCAGAAAAAGCCACAGATTCCCCAGATTTACGGTGTTCGTGGCACCGAACCGAAGGTTACGATGTCCATGGCACCGAGCCGAAGAGCTGAACAGCTCAAGTGCTTCTGGATCGGAAAAAAAAAAAAAAGACAAGAGAGACAAGCCCAAACTCAGAAGTTGTCACAATAAAACACTTGCCAATTGACCGTTTGTAAAAACAAAAAAGGCCATATAATTTGCAACATAACTTGTTTTGATTATATCGTTTTCCGAGTCTATTATTGTTATCAATTTGTTATCAGTTCCTATCTGTACTTTGTTATTACAAAAGAGTAGTTAACCAACACTGACAGATTACTCCTGCTACGCCCATTCATGTGATAACTACATCGGAAGGTTATCACAAGGGTTATGTATTCAGTTGTTTGATAAGACCCCATAGATACTGTACGGTATACATTTTATAGCTGATATTCTTCTAATGATAAATTTCATGACAAATGTAACTTCTCATTTCTGTATTGATTTACCAACGGTTCTCACATTCTTGTTCGCCTGCTGTGAAATCAGGCGTTAGTCATGAGCATGGCTTTTCTGACTGATTTTTGCTTGAAGGCCTGCTTCTACCATTCGACTGGTATCCCCCGCCATGCAGGCGAATCTTCACCAACTTCAGAGGTACTTGAAGATTAGATCCTTCAAGTGTGATCTTTTTAGTAAACTTGTAGACCGAACCACTTGCCGTGAGTGCTCGTACCCTCTGAACTTTTACGGCCAGTGATAATTAGTGATAAATACTTAGGAAGCATATTCACAGAAGACGGAAAACTGGATGAGAGATAGAGGCTAGAGTACAAAAGCAAATGCTGTAACCTACCAGCTAGCCCCATTGTTAAGGCACCCAAAATTTCACAGGCAGCTAAGCAACAGATGATCAACAGCATTTTTATACCTACTTTGTGTTACCAGAGCCAAACATGGACATTGAGCAAAGCGCAGTCACAAAAAATAACTACATGTGAAATGCGTTGCCTGCGAAAAGTTACCAACAACACAAAAAAAGACAGAATCACCAACATCAGCATAAGAAAGAAAGTTGGCACAAAACCATGCGTGAATTACATAGATAAACAAAGAATGAAGAGGTTTGGCCACTTAATAAGAATGCATCCAAACTCCACAGTATACAGAGTCTTCTACAACAGAATATCTGGAAAGAAGGCAAGAGGAAGACCACGGAAAAGATGGTTAGATGGCGTAGCAGAATCCTGTGAAAGAGCAAAGATAACAATCACACAAGCCACCAGAACAGCGCAAGACAAAAACAGAAAACTACGACACTGGGTAACAACCCGGTAGCAGTGTGACGACACTGGGCAACAACCCGGTAGCAGTGTGACGACACTGGGCAACAACCCGGTAGCAGTGTGACGACAAAAGAAGAAGAAGATAATTAGTGAAGTGCGATTTCTCTATTGGACTTACATTGTTCTAAATGCCGTTCTTGTCACTCTCTCTCTCTCTCTCTCTCTCTCTCTCTCACTCTCTCTCTCTCACTCTCACTCTTTCTCATACCTTTTTAACACCGATTGGAAAATAGTTCCTCTACCAACGCATACCAATCTTCCTATCTCTTGCATCCTCTTCCAGGTCTTCCGTTTATCACTAATCTCTGCCTTCAAATCTCTTCGTGTATTTTCAAGTACTCTTCATATAGATCTGCATTCAGTAGAGTTGTGACCAGCAAGTCTTTCTTGGTAATAGCAAAATGTGAAAATTAGTTGTCAACCTACCAACGATAGAACTCACAAGCCAGAGCTTCTCTTCCTCCCAATGACGTAGGCCGGGAATCTTTGACCGTGAGAACCATGGTTTAAGTGGGCTCTGGCTCTCCTAGAAGCAAGGACTCTCCTAGGCGATAGAGCAAAGACTGGTATATACAGTATTACATAAGAAGGAAAAATTAATTATAAGATATGAAAAAACAACACTCAACGTTTCGGTGCTTAAGACCTTTATCAAGAACAGAAAAAACAGAAAAAACTAAATTAACTAAAACATGACACTAACAAATGATCTGCATCAAAAGATACTGGCATACGTACCTGCGTGGTCAGCATCTCGTGAATGAAAGAATGGACAGGAAATAGGAAGACTATTAGGTTACCGATTGGCTGGCCAATCGGAAAGGGTCAGTGGCAGGTTACGTAAGATATTGTTTGTACAGCTGGGAACAAAGACCCCACGTGGGAAGAGCAGGAGAGGTAGGTGGAAGAAACGTCAGATAATAGCGTTAATGACCGACATAGCATACTGCTGTGTAAACACGTACACCCCATCTCTCCTAGGCTAGGACTCTCCTAGGCTAGTTTAGTTATTTTTTTGGTTCTCGACTTACGAAAGACGAACCTTTTTTTTAAATTGTTCTTTCACCAGCTATGGATTAAGGTGTAGTCATGACGCTTAATACAGTGCCCCTAACTTATTTTTGCGTGAGGGCTTGCTTTCCTTGCCACCGGTGTTCCTCGCCATTTAGGGAAACCTTATTCCAACTTTTGAAGTGCAAAGTCTTCTACAAGAGAACATCAAGAAAGAAGGCGAGAGGAAGACCACGAAAGAAATGGTTAGATTGCATAGCAGAATTCTGTCAAAAAGCAAAAATAGCTACCACCGAAGCTACTAGAGCAGCCCAAGACAAAGACAGAAAAACAACCCCACTGGGCAACATCCCAGTAACATTGTGATGACAAAATAAGAAGAACAGGAAGAAGTACAGAATCAGGGTTGTCTTGCAGTCCAAGGATCGACTGATTAATCTATACAGGTAAAATTCAGGGGGGAGATCGTGGAAGATGTTGGATGGTCTGACATCATGGTTCGACACAAGATCGACGTCAGAACTGATTACTTGCACCAAGCAGAGAGAGAGAGAGAGTTGTGGAGAGACATGATCGCCTACGCCGGCAGGTATGGCATTTGATTGATTAAATTAATCTATGCAAGAGACTCTATATAGACAGCCAGCGTACGATTAGAACAAACACAGAACTTTAAGAAAAGTTCCATGTTGGATCAAGAGTAAGACAAGGATGCGTATTATCACAGCAGCTGCTCAACATACATATCGATCGACCAAATCTTAGAATAGTTAACACTGGTAAAGAAAACAACATTGAAACTCTTAAACAAATTTCTTTTTTGCCGATTATCAGGCAATCATATCAACAACAGAAGAACAGCTACAGCAACACATTAACATACTTCAGTTAACATGCAATGAATACAATATGAGAATAAACATTGACAAAACCGAAGTTAGGACATTCGCTAGAGATAATATTAATTACATTGTGTAGTAATATTAATCGGATCATGTGAAGATGACACATGGCATAGTGAATCTTGAAGTTAGAGTCAGGTAACGATAGAGTGCATACATTGGAGTGTTGAAATGTTGGGACATAATATTAGGTCAGAGTATGTCGCAAAGTGGGTCTCATACACGTCTGTGTTTTCCATACTTGTTACGTAAGTTCAGAGGTGAAATTTAACAAAAACGACCAGTCGTGTATTCTAATAATTAGGTCACATTTGAATAACGTAATATAATAAAACATATAACTAAATAGTCATGCCACTCAATAAATGTTAGGTCAGTATCAACTGCCTGAATGTATCATCGACAGAGCACATGCACAGCAGCAAAATTGTTATGATATTAGAAAGTACTTATATCTATTTTCAGTCTGGGTAGATTAAATATTAAATTTCACCTAGAGTTGGGGGCTGCTTGTTGTTACATAATTTTTGTTGTCAATAACATTGTTCTTTGCCGTGTAATGATTCGCGAAGCGATGAGTGAAATTAGCGTGGAAGCGATTAGTGGGATCTGCGAAGCAACTAGTGGGATCTGTGAAGCAACTAGTGGGATCTGCGAAGCAACTAGTGGGATCTGCGAAGCAACTAGTGGGATCTGCGAAGCAACTAGTGGGAGCTGCGAAGCAACTAGTGGGATCTGCGAAGCAACTAGTGGGAGCTGCGAAGCAACTAGTGGGAGCTGCGAAGCAACTAGTGGGATCTGTGAAGCAACTAGTGGGATCTGCGAAGCAGCTAGTGGGATCTGCGAAGCAACTAGTGGGAGCTGCGAAGCAACTAGTGGGAGCTGCGAAGCAACTAGTGGGATCTGTGAAGCAACTAGTGGGATCTGCGAAGCAACTAGTGGGATCTGTGAAGCAACTAGTGGGAGCTGCGAAGCAACTAGTGGGATCTGCGAAGCAACTAGTGGGATCTGCGAAGCAACTAGTGGGATCTGCGAAGCAACTAGTGGGATCTGCGAAGCAACTAGTTGGATCTGCGAAGCAACTAGTGGGAGCTGCGAAGCAACTAGTGGGAGCTGCGAAGCAATTATAGTAAAATCTGCGAAGCAACTAGTGGGAGCTGCGAAGCAACTAGTGGGATCTGCGAAGCAATTATAGTAAAATCTGCGAAGCAACTAGTGGGAGCTGCGAAGCAACTAGTAGGATCTGCGAAGCAACTAGTGGGATCTGCGAAGCAACTAGTGGGACCTGCGAAGCAACTAGTGGGATCTGCGAAGCAACTAGTGGGATCTGCGAAGCAATTATAGTAAAATCTGCGAAGCAACTAGTAGGACCCGTCAAAGCAAAATCCGCGAAGCGATTAGTGGTTACAACAAAAAGCGATGAGTGAAATCAGCGATCAAGTGGTTATTGATTATTGGTTACTAAACTGACGTCATTGCACTCCAGGCAGACCCATAGGTGCTCAGTCTCCCCCAAAGATACTGAAGAGTATGCATACTGATGGTTCCCGTTGCATGCTGGTTAAACACACTCCTCCCTGTGCCCTTCAGACATCCAGTTCTACTTGTACAACGGTAACTCCAAACTGCTTAAATCGCAGGATCGATTCAACATCTATTTTAGTGTCTTCATCCAGCAGGCAGTCGTGAAGAGACCACACACACTGAAACCTGCCCTTTTAGATCTTGTAAATCGTAGTCTGAGAGTCAGATACAGTGAGGAGGTGACGTGTGAGATCCATTCATATACCACATCTTCTTATGTCACGTAGTATAGGGTGTTCAAGATTAAAGCAGCCCCATTGACAAATCGAAAGTTGCTAGATAATCTATCGCGTCATGTTTATGTACTATTTAAACCGGTTCTGACTAGCTCGTTTTACGTCACATTTGTTCATCGCCCCTTCCGCACTACAATTACATACCGTCACACAACCTTGACCTATACTACGTCATAACTGAACCTTCTCATTTTCATACATATATGCCAGATTGACTCCATTCACAGGCTGCTATTATCTTGAACACCCTGTATATTCTGCGCTGAATCACAACGTTTCTTGTAGCTGTAATGGCCTATTCTGGAGTGACACTCCTTGCCACAGGTAAAACTGGAGACTGGAGCTGATACATAGGATGTTCTCTCTACCCTCTGCGCTCTCTTTTGCCTCCACATGTGATGTTGTTTTTCTTCTTTTCTTTTTGAGCCCCCTCACTGCCGCTCGCCATGCTTGCCTGTCTTTGGCCTGCCCCGCAGTGTTCTTTGTCTATGCCGCATGAAGTTAGATCACGCTTGCAGGTGTCAATGAAGCGTAATAATGGGCGCCCATGTTGTCTAGTACCAGTTGCGAGTTGACCATATAAAATGTTCTTTGGGATTGTATCATAGTTCATACGGCACACGTGTCCCAGCCATCTCAGATGTCGCTGACTTAGCAAGGTGTACATGCTTCGAATGCCAGCACTGTCCAGGACTTATATATTGGAGATGTGGTCTTACCATCAGATGTTGTATATTCGCCTGAAACAGCGTATGTGGAAGGTATTGAGGCGATGTTCTTGTCTAGCATATGTGGTCCATGTCTCACTACCATACAGCAGTGACCACACAAACTGTCAAGGGTGGTAACAAAAGCGGATGTAACATCAAAATATTTTACTGTTTATCTCCCTTGCGTTGTATTTTAGTTCGCTCATGAAATGAGATTGGGATTAATGAAGAATATTAGTTCATAAAATGGATGTCGTTTGTAACTCTGACACAACAAATACGTGTTTATTTTATTGCAACATAAAATGGATGTCGTTTGTAACTCTGACACAACAAATACGTGTTTATTTTATTGCAACATAAAATGGATGTCGTTTGTAACTCTGACACAACAAATACGTGTTTATTTTATTGCAACATAAAATGGATGTCGTTTGTAACTCTGACACAACAAATACGTGTTTATTTTATTGCAACATAAAATGGATGTCGTTTGTAACTCTGACACAACAAATACGTGTTTATTTTATTGCAACATAAAATGGATGTCGTTTGTAACTCTGACACAACAAATACGTGTTTATTTTATTGCAACATAAAATGGATGTCGTTTGTAACTCTGACACAACAAATACGTGTTTATTTTATTGCAACATAAAATGGATGTTGTTTGTGACACTGACACAACAAATACGTATTTATTTTATTGCAACATAAAATGGATGTCATTTGTGACACTGACACAACAAATACGTGTTTATTTTATTGCAACATAAAATGGATGTTGTTTGTGACACTGACACAACAAATACGTATTTATTTTATTGCAACAGACAACGAAAGGTATGTTTTCTATTGATCCACGTAACAGATAGAGAAATCAGATTTATACCTTGCTTTCAAACTCGGCTACTTCGTGGACGTTTGAGAAGAATGTCTGCAGTATCGTAATCAATATTTCATGAATTACTTTGTCAGTATTTATTCCTCTTTATTTCTTTTCAGGTGTTCACGTTGGTGACACTGATAAAGTTCACGTTGGTGACACTGATAAAGTTCACGTTGGTGACACTGATAAAGTTCACGTTGGTGACACTGATAAAGTTCACGTTGGTGACACTGAATAAAGTTCACGTTAGTGACGTTGATAAAGTTCACGTTAGCGACACTGAACGAATTTCACGTTAGCTACACTGATAAAGTTCACGTTAGTTACACTGATAAAGTTCACGTTAGTGACACTGATAAAAGTGTGGTTCAACTCTAGACTTGAGACATTTTTAGATTTTCTTTATTGTTCACCTTTAGAATTTCACAACTCCTTTCTATGACAAGGGAAACTACTCCTTTTGTTATGATGTCTTTGAATAAATTTTTCAGCGAGTTATCTGTTGTTGGAAAGATGTTATTAAATATGTCATGTAAATCTTTTCGACCGTCATGGATGCAGTATGATAATATTTAATATACATCTATGTATATTTCAATTCAATTGAACATGGAAGACTATGATGTGAATTATCTCGATGTGGTGGGGGGCACTGGTGAGGATGATATACGTATTTGGGGAAGGAGGGTTGGAACCAGTGAGGATGATTTTCGTGTTTAGGCATCACTATTGAGGATTTTCTTCTTGCTGATGTGTTGGGGATGTGTTGAAGGGAGCGAGGTGACACTTAGTCAATTTCCTCCAAACTTCTTGTCCTTGCATATCTACATATATAGACGCCTGTTTCTTGACCCTTTAACTGCTAAAGATGTATATATACGTTTAACACAAAGTAGGTATGAAAATGCTGTTGATCATCTGTTGCCGAGCTGTCAGTGAAATTTGTGGGTGCCTTAACAATTTGGTTCGACTAACGCAAAAGCATGTCATTATTATCAGATGTCGTCTCAACATCGAAGGTTGGCTGCAATGAATCTCCAGCATCCTCTGTCTTTCGCCTTGGTGTTGCACACTGCCAGACTGTAACCTGTCCATTTCTTAAAGTTTCCCTCCCACTTATCTCTCAGCCTTCCTCTTGCTCTTCCCCCCTCAACTTTCCCCCCTAGTAAATATTTTATCATGGTGTCATGTCTTTTTATGTGCCCAAAATACTTTACTTGTCTGAATTTTATTTCTTAATAATTGTTTCTTCATGCCTAGTTTTCCTAAAACTTGTTTATTTGTCTGTTTTTCTGTCCATGAAACTCTGCCTATTCTTCTATATATCCACATCTCAAATACATAAACATATTTTTTTTTTTAACTGATTTTTAAAAAAGTATGACTGAAACATTGGAGTCTCTGAAATGTAATTTGTCTGTGAAATATCTTACACACGTTCTGTTCAGATTATTTTTCTTCTTCTTCTTCTTCTTTGCGTTCGTTCTTTACAACCAATTTTAATCACTCTTTGTGATATGTTTGATCTTTACCAAGAACGTGTATACGTTGCATATTGGTTTGGTAGGCCCCTAAACGCATAGACTTCTACACGTTTAGGACATGTGCATCAAATTTCATCCAAACCTCCTTAGTCGCCTCTTACGACATGCGTGGCAGGTAACAGTGGTTCTATTCTTTACACCCCAAATTTGGGCCCCGGTAACCACTCGGGCGTGTTCAGATACTATTTCTAATCAAAAACTGCTGCTACAGTGCCACAAAGAGAATAAGAACACTACCATTAATAAGAGAAGCTGGAGATGAATCGGATATGTGATACGCATGGGGACTAACTCTGTCTCGAAAACTGCACTGAGATGGACACCAGATGATAAACGAAAAAGTAAAGGACCAAAACGACATGAAAGAGGACTGTAACATTTGTTATTGGTTACTAAACTGATGTCATTGCACTCCGGGCAGACCCATAGGTGCTCAGTCTCCCACAACAGATATAGAAGAGTATGCATACTGATGGTTCTCGTGGCTCGCTGATTAAACACACTTCTCACTGTGCCCCTCAGGCATCCAGTTCTACTTGTACAACGGGTAAGTGGAAACTGCCTAAATGACTGAATCAATTCAACATCTATTTTAGTGTCCTCATCCAACAGACAGTCGCGAAGAAACCGATGAACCTCCCCCATATCCATCTTCAACTCCCCAACAATCGTTGATGTTGATGCAAGCCTGACCGCTCTCTCATTACCGTAAACACCCGCATGTCAAGGACAGTATATCCACGTAAGCCTCTGAGGCTAGAAACTTCTATAGACGATGTCCACTCATAGGGAAACCTGCACTTCTCGATCTTGTGAAGCATCGATTGAGAGTCAGATACAACAACGGCCCCAGTAAATGGAGCCCCATTGAGTCAATGGAGGACAGTAGTAACGAAGTTAGTAACATTAGCCAAGAAACTCCAGCCGGACTTCTCACCACGATGAACCGATCCATCGGTATATACAACAACATCATCATCCCTTGCATTATCTTCTATTAGCTGCTTAACTGCGAGATCAGCCTTCATGTTGCCCCAATCTCTACATTCTCTTCCAAGAGTACTGATAACGATGAGATAGTGTAATAGTCTAAGCTTGCCTACTGTAATCCTGTGTTCTATCCTTGGGTCAACGGCACCATAATGTAGCCGTCAAGGCTTACCTTGACTACTTCCTGTGTTCTATCCTTGGGTCAACAGCAACATAAACACTACTAACTCGACAACTATCACACTCTAACATAGAATATAATCCAATTTAAAACGACCGTCAAAGATATTATACCTCTATGTGAGAATCAATCTGATTCTCAACTTTTATTTATTCATTTGCTTATTTCAATACAAAAATATACATTTCATATATATATAAACATGCAAATCAGTTGATTATTTATGGTTCTGTTTAGCATTTGTCAATTTCTCCATATCTAAATTTAGAACAACCAATCTCCTGAAAAATATATATATAAAGTATATTACCTCATCATATTAAGACACCTCTATATAAAAAACTACAACCGTAAATATAATCGTATTAAATATTATGGTCTACTTATCTCTTCTGCCAAAAAATATGAACATGAATGTTTCTGTTCAGAAGTCCTTGAGTATGTCCCTTTTATTTGAAATGTCTCCTTTTCGATCGAACCGCCTTGAATATTTCTTGTTTATGTCTTTTTTTCTATTTAGTTGCAACTGTCTCTCTATTTAGGTCAAAGTCAACCCCCTCAGGGTTGTCTTGTTGATAATACTAAGTTCTGGCGTGGTCAACAACTGTAGACTACCAAGCACTGGTTAGCTTGAATGATGTCACTATCTGTAGACTACCAAGCACTGGTTAGCTTGAATGATGTCACTATCTGTAGACTCCCAAGCACTGGTTAGCTTGAATGATACCACCAACTGTAGACTACCAAGCACTGGTTAGCTTGAATGCTGCCACCAACTGTAGACTACCAAGCACTGGTTAGCTTGAATGATACCACCAACTGTAGACTACCAAGCACTGGTTAGCTTGAATGCTGCCACCAACTGTAGACTACCAAGCACTGGTTAGCTTGAATGCTGTCACCAACTGTAGACTACCAAGCACTGGTTAGCTTGAATGATGTCACCAATTGTAGACTACCAAGCACTGGTTAGCTTGAATGATGTCCCTATCTGTAGACTACCAAGCACTGGTTAGCTTGCATGATGTCACTATCTGTAGACTACCAAGCACTGGTTAATCTTTCCTCCTATCAATTAACTGTCTGTTACTGTCTCGGGACTACCTAACTGCCTGTTCCTGGGTACCTCTCTGTTCTTCTGTCTCTATCCGAATGCCTATCTAAAGTTTCTGCCAACTGTCCCTCTGCCAAGTGTGTGTGCGAAGTCTCTTGACCAACTGTCC
Organism: Arion vulgaris; assembly: GCA_020796225.1. Lineage (NCBI taxonomy): Eukaryota > Metazoa > Mollusca > Gastropoda > Stylommatophora > Arionidae > Arion > Arion vulgaris. The sequence goes on from CM036774.1 coordinate 2,210,561, forward strand.
CTCTACCAAGTCTGTGCGAAGATGATCCCTTGAATCTACAATGTGTATTCTATTTAACCACTGGCAATTTTCTTTGTATCCAAATCAGTCATTGTCCTTTTTTGTAAAATTCTCACGGTCAAATCTGTTTAGTTGGCCTGGAAAAACCCAGCAAATTTGACAATCGTGACCTATGGAATTTCTTGAAAACAAGAATACAATTAACCCTAAGTTGACTGCAGGAGAAAGAAAGGCAGGGCATAAGTTCAAACCTAGTTAAGAAGAAGTCTCATTGCTAAAATATCTGGTCTGTAATTATATGTTCCACCCTTGGTATATTGTTACCCTTTGGTTAATTGAAAGGAGCAAGGTGAAAACGTGGTGTCGTATTCCCTGCTACAATAGTTGGTCATGCTACCATCTGTTGGGATCCATTCTTTCCCTTTTGGTAGGGTTGCAACCGTGGTCACCTGGTCAATTGTTCTCTCAGCCTGGGTCATCCAAGACATGCCATGCTTGATTCTCGTGCCCTTAACATCATTAGTGTTCTTGTACAGTGGGTGTCTCTTATCCGCAGTAACCCACGTATATGCCTTGGTTTGGGCGATTGCATGATGAAAGAGTAGTGACAGAAGACCAAGCATATATCTCATCTTCACAATGACAATGGGGGTATCTCCAGTGCAGCCCAGAACTATACGCATACCTTCATTCTGAACCCGTTCGAGTCGTTCACATTGTGATCTTGATATCGTAAGAATTCCGAGTGCGTAATCTACCACGGACATAACCAGCCGATCGAACAAAAGGACAAGCAGTCTCTGCTCAAGGTTTGCGACTACCATAACTTTGAGAGCCGCAAGACCACCCTTGCAACGTTGTATCGTCTGTTCAACATGATGTTTAAAAGATAGACTACGATCAAAGGTTATTCCAAGATAGCGAAGCCTGTCTCTGCGCTCGATGGTATGTTCATCAAAGATTACACCGGGTAGGTCAGCCTTGACGATGTGATTATTCAACGAGCACCACAACATACACGCTTTTTCAGGATTGACCTGAGGGCGAGACTCTCTACACCAACCCGAGATGGTACGCAATGTTGAATGTCGTCAACCATCTCTCGTCTATCTGACCCAGTCCTATATATTAAGATATCATCTGCAAATGTCAATGTCCGACCCAACCCGGTTGGCTGAATTTTAGCTACATTTGCTGTGTAAATATTAAACAACACGAGTGATAGAGGAGAACCCTGGGGTAATCCCGGGCATATACGTGCAGGATCCGATATCCATGTTCCTAAACGTAGTGCAACGGTTCTCTCCATTAAAGAAGCAGCCAAGGATTAACCTCACATTTAAGCAAACAACGTGATATTCAAAATAGATGAGACTGCAGTAAAACTATTTGATTGGCAAAACACGTAATCACAAAGTACTGTAGTTTTACAAATTACAAAAACAATGACAAAATACAGCAACGTTTCGACCAACAAGGACTTTATCAAACCTTATGATAAAGGCCTTGTTGATCAGCTTGTTATATATGGCACCGAGCCGAAGAGCTGAAAACTCAAGTGCTTCTGGATGGAAAAAAAGAAACTCGCTAAGGGTGCCAGACAAGAAGAGAGAGAGAGAGAGAGAGATAGTGAGTGAGAGAGAGAGAGAGAGAGAATGAAATGTATTACATGTCAAAAAAATCGTGAATCCAAATAGTTTGAGAACTACTGGTTTACTTTGATGAGGTCATCTAGTTTTCTTCTCCTCCCACTTCTTTGCGTTCGTTCTTTACGACCAATTTTAATCACTGTGTGATATGTTTGATCTTTGCCAAGAACGTGTATACGTTGCACATTGGTTTGGTAGGCCCTAAACCCATAGACTTCTACACGTTTAGGACATGTACATCCGATTTCAGCCACACCTCCTTAGTCGCCTCCTACGACATGCGTGGCAGGTAACAGTGGTTCTATTCTTTATACCCCAAATTTAGGCACCAGTAACCACTCGGGCGAGTCATCTAGTCTGTCTGGGTTCTATAAAACGTTTAATCAATATTAGATTATTGAGGCAAGAAATATCGGTCTCAGTTCCATGGAGAAGATAGAGCGAGTTGATAAGATAGAGCGGTATGGAGAAATTGCTTGCAGGCCCTATGTAACGTATAACGGTAGGAGAGGAGTTATTATTATATTACATTATTACAAACGTGATGATTAAATCATGGTTCGACACAAGATCGACGTCAGAACTAATTACATGCACCAAGCAGAGAGAGTTGTGGAGAGACCTGATCGCCTACGCCAGCAGACATTGCACTTGATTAATTGATTGATGTTTAAGAGAAATAAGATCATTAAAATATCATATTTGTATATATATTTAACATACAATAAGAGTGGTCAATGACATATGGATGCTAGAAAGTAAATTAATCTTTTTATTAATAAAAATGTTCGCCAACTATATTTTATTTATCGTCATCATCAAATAGCTTGTCCTGAGCAGAACTTTGCCACCCCAACAGTCCTCCTGAATTTCTCTCTCTCAAAGGCCAGATGTCCTGCCTCTGCAGCCGTCATGTTCAAACCATCAGTTACATACTGAATCCATCTTCTCCGTGGTCTTCCTCTTATTTTCTTTGCCGGTATGCCTCCTTCCATGATGGTCTTCTCCAGCCCTTCATGTGTTTTTATATGTTCAAAATATCTCAATTTTCTCTTTCTTATTTGTAACATCAGCCAGTTTTCTTTGATTTTAAGTTCTTTCTGGATAGATATCTTCTTCTTCTTTGCGTTCGTTCTTTACGACCAATTTTAATCACTCTTTGTGATATGTTTGATCTTTGCCAAGAACGTGTATACGTTGCACATTGGTTTGGTAGGCCCTAAACGCATAGACTTCTACACGCTTAGGACACATGCATCCGATTTCAGCCAAACCTCCTTAGACGCCTCTTACGACATGCATGGCAGGTAACAGTGGTTCTATTCTTTACACCCCAAATTTAGGCACCAGTAACCACTCGGGCGCTTTCTAGATAGAGATATATTTGTTATCTAATTGAATTGGTTGACATAATCAATCTCTGTAAACATATTTTCTTCTTTTCTTTTTCCTTCTCTACTTTTTTACCATTTAAGGCGTAGCAGGTTTAACTGATGCAGACAGAAAAGAAAGACAGAGAGGAACGTAAAAGGATGCAGCAGATCGTATACCATTCGCATGAGATGCAGACTGTCATGGACGACAATATAGAATACATTTCTGTCGATAATATCAAATCAATACTAAAGACATGCTCGGATACAGCGCCTGGTCCTGATGGTGTTCGGTACAGTCACATAAAATGTCTGGAGGACAAATATCTTGCTGAATTATGCAAGATTTTCAATAAAAGTATCCATACTGACACTATTCCTGATGATTGGCTGCACAGCTATCTGAGACCCTTGCCTAAGCCTGGAAAAGATCTCACAGGCACAAATGGATATAGAATTATTACCTTGCAAAACACTGTTGGCAAACTGCTTGAAAAATTCATAGCCCGTAGAGTTTCAAATATAATAGAGACAAATGGTCTTTTCCCCTCCACTCTCAGTGGCTATCGCACAGGAAAGGACACCTGGTGCAATGCAGCGGTCTTTGCATATGATGCTTATGAGGGGTTTCAGATGGGGATGGAAACGGCAGTAGCCGCCATTGATTTGCAGGACGCATATAACAATGTCTCTTACACCTTACTTATGCAGTATTTGATGGATATGCAGGTGGAAACACGCTTGGTCAAGTGGATTGCTGCTGCACCTTTTGAGCGCACGTTATCAATGCGTTGCGGTTCATGGGCATCACAACCACAACCGGTCCTAATGAGCCTTCCCCAGGGATCACCACTCTCGCCAGTCCTTTTCAATGTATACACCGTCCGGGTAACCAGCACACAAAGGGTCGGAGTTGGCAGAACAATGTCGTACGCCGATGATATTCTGGTGTATCGCATGGGCAAGGACAGAAACGAGATCGCATCTGCATTACAGTGTGAACTGAATAGGATTGGTGACTGGTGCAACGAATTCAAAGCGAATGTGAACCCAGCAAAGGCCTCTCTGACATGGTTCTCTCTTAACACTCACACAGTAAAGACACCTACCTGGTTGTCAGCATGTGTAACAAAGACATTGACAGAAGCGAAACACTAAAGTATCTTGGAATAACAGTTGACAGAAGCCTGTCATTTAAGAGCCATGTTGAGAACGTAATCATAAAGGCAAGAAAAGGGCTAACCGCTCTCAAAGTTATGGCGGATATTGAGCAACGCCTGCTACTCTTTCTTTATCAGGGACTAGTGCTGAGCTTGGTGGACTATGGCCTTGGTCTTCTAACAGTAAGCAGAACATCGCTGGATAAGTTAGAAAGGATCCAAAATGAAGCGATGAGGCTTATACTCGGTTGCACACGTGACACTTCTTGTGAGGCAATGCGCTATGTCCTTGGATTGCCAACGATAGCCATGAGACACAAAGTCGAACAGGTAAAAGCGTATCTGAGAGTTTCTGCTGACACAAATCATCCTCTGCACAAATCCATAAATGAGAACAAGGGAAGGCGATTGAAGAGGTCGATCCTGGATGGCCGAAGCAGAAGATGTTATTAAACAGGTCTGTACTCTAGATGAGCTGAGGCACGGTGACGAATGGATGCCTATATCAGAGGATATGACTGCTTACGCCAGGGTTATCAGGACACTTGGACGCCGCTGTAGAGAATGGGCCCCGGCGTCGTCAATGCGGAAATTCTTGCACTCGTGGATCAGCACTCCCACCCAGGTGATATCATTATCTACACCGATGGCTCTGTCAAGCGTGACACCAGATCATCGTGGGCTTACTCAGCACAACGAAACGGTCGCACACTTCATGAGGACTGCGGGGCTTTTGAGACAACGACATCGAGCATGACTATGGAGATCACCGCTGCCTCAGGGCTCTGTCATGGGTGGCTGAGCAACAGGTTACCCATACGATCATCATATCAGACTCGATGAATATGCTTCAACTGATTGAATCTGGAAGTATGCGTGCGGAATGGGTGGACATCATTCGGAGATCACATCTCAAGAAAATGACTTGGCTGTACACGCTGGTGCGGGTAACGAGCTGACTCTCTTGCAAACAGTGCCCCGACTCAAGTGGGCAGAAGCATGGACAGAGCCGATATCATCAATGCGGTACGCTCTCAATTATGTGACATGGGCGGGTCTCAGACACTGGAACGAGTTCGAGAATTAGGTGTTAAGTTTGGACATGCCAGACAGTGTCGTCTTCATGGTAGAGAGAAGATATAGTAATCAACTTTTCATGGGTACTGTGAGCAAATGGACTTTGGGATGGCTGCTGCAACGGAGGACAGAGCACGAATGGGAATGCCCAATGTGCCATGACGTCTATCGCATAACATAACATAACATTACTGATGATCGTTTTCCGAGATAGTGCACGCTCAGTCGCTTGATATGCTGTGGTATTGTGGAGTTTTAAGATGTCTGTAACCTATCCATCCATCTTTTTCTTGGTCTGCCCCTTCCTTCTGATGATCCCATTTTCAGGTTGTACACTCTTGCAACTGGTGTATTCGGGTTCATTCTCACCAATTGGCCAAACCATTTGAGTCTGTTTTTCAATAAATCTAACAACAGGTGTTGTTCCGACTGTATTTCTAATTTGTATTTTTCTTATTGGTCTTTTCTTAAACGTAGCGGTAACATAATCTGATTCTTCTTCTTCTTCTTCTTTTGTCGTCACACTGCTACCGGGTTGTTGCCCAGTGTCGTGGTTTTCTGTTTTGTCTTGCGCTGTTCTGGTGGCTTGTGTGATTGTTATCTTTGCTCTTTCACAGGATGCTGCCACGCCATCTAACCATCTTTTCCGTGGCCTTCCTCTTGCCTTCTTTCCCGATGTTCTGTTGTAGAAGACTCTGTATACTGTGGAGTTTGGATGCATTCTTATTAAGTGGCCAAACCACTTCATTCTTTGTTTATCTATATAATTCAAGCACGGTTTTGTGCCAACTTTCTTTCTTATGCTGATGTTGGTGATTCTGTCTTTTCTTGTGTTGTTGGTAACTTTTCTCAGGCAACGCATTTCACATGTAGTTATTTTTGTGACTGCGCTTTGCTCAATGTCCATGTTTGGCTCTGGTAACACAAAGTAGGTATAAAAATGCTGTTGATCATTTGTTTCTTAGCTGCCTGTGAAATTTTGGGTGCCTTAACAATGGGGCTAGCTGGTAGGTTACAGCATTTGCTTTTGTACTCTAGCCTCTATCTCTCTATCTAGTTTTCCGTCTTCTGTGAATATGCTTCCTAAGTATTTGAATTCTTTCACTTGGTTTATTTTAGTGCCATTGACATGGATGTCTAGATTATTATGTTTTCTTCCCATATTCATTATTTCTGTTTTAGTGTTGTTGATTTTCATGTCATGTTTCACACAATTATTGTTCAAAGTGTCAATATGATGTTGTAGATCTTGTTCATTTTGATGTATCAGGCACTGATCATCTGCAAAAGCAGTTCATTTATTTCATCATTATCTGAATTCGACTCTTGAGTTATTTTATCCATATATGCGATAAAGAGTAGTGGTGAAAGGACACAACCTTGTCTAACACCTGATGTAATGGAGAACCAGTCGGTCATTCCTTCTGTAGTTCTTACTGTACTCTGGCTATCTTGATATAAGGCCATGATGTTACCTAATAGTTGTCCTTGGACGCCATATTCTTCAAGGATCTTCCATAGTTTGCACCTGTTTACTCTATCAAATGCCTTTTCTTGGTCTATAAATATAAGCTGTTTACTTTGATTGTATTCAATTGTTTGTTCGCAGATCTGTCTTAGTGTAAATATTGCGTCTGTGCAGCTCTTACCCCTCCTAAACCCAAACTGGCTATTGCTTAACTGGGGCTCTAATATATGTCTTGCTCTACGCTCCAATATTTTTGCAAACATTTTTCCTATTTGGCTCAAAAGAGAGATACCCTTGTATGTTTCACATTCTCTTTTGTCTCCTTTGTTCTTCCATATTGGGACTATAATAGCTCTCTGCCAGTCATCTGGAACCTCTTGTGCCTCCCAGGCTATGTTAAAAATTCTGGTCAGCCATGTTATTGCTGTTGTCTTACACGCAAGTAACATTTCTGTTGTTGTCCCCCTCAATACGGTTTCGTGCGCGCAGTATTAAAAAGGTGGACAGAGACAAATCGAGGCAGCCTCTCTTTGACACTGAATTAGGTCAGGGCTGTTTTGCTATGGCGGCTTGATACGACAGACGAGGTAAGATAACTGCCTCTGTCTCGACATTTGTTTCTTGTGGATATGCGTAATCTTTACATTTTCAAGTGTTTTAGACATATGTTAGCAAACGTCCGAGTTACTAAATTAATAATCATTATATAATAATAAGTGTCCGACTTGCAGTAATGTTTGTGTGTGACGAGGAAACATGATCTGTCTAGCAGTTAGTTGTGTGTGCTGACTGTGTCAGTAAGGCTTTTCACATCTGTAGTCAGGTCAGGTGGTTGTTGTAGACAACACTTGTCGCAGACATATTGTGTTACACTTCTCACTCTTCTAGAGCAGTAAATTTGATGTTAACGCTTGGGTGTGGCAGAAACATTAATCCGATTTATGTCTAGTATTAAGTTTCGGTCGGCCCCAAGACGTTACTTTGGCCTGCAGTAGAGTAGCACACGACACGGACACACTTAGCCACATTGTGACACACGGTAGGCATCGAGTATTAGGCAGGCTTTCACGCCTAGTTGTTCGTTTAACTGTATTGTTAAATGGGTTCATTTCAAGTAGGAAAATTCTCAAATACCACGAAGGCGGAAGTTCGACCGCTTTAATTTGTTCTTCCTCTTTCTTCATTTGCTATCTGGGCTGTCATCCTTACCGTGTTCGCACTTGAAAACACTTGTCACTTCGTTACTAGTATACAAGTAACTCAGTATTGATTAGTTTTAATATTTCAACGTTACACACTTATCCTCCTAATACAATATTAAATTATTATTTAAGTATGGATACTAGGAAGTGAAACATTCAAAATCAGAATTTAGCCTATGTTTAAGTTAATAAATACTGTTTGTTATTCATTTGTTGTTATAATATAACAATATTATAATGTTGTTCTGTGAACTTTCGGAGGGGAAGAAGCACCAGGGTAGACCACTGCTCAGATATAAAGATGTATGTAAAGCCTCAATGAAAAACTTTTCTATAGGTCCCAGCACATGGGAAAATCTAGCTGATGACAGAGTTGTGTGGAAAGCCATATTGATATTGCGCAAAGTCTTTTGAGAAGAGACTTATGTATGAGCCGAACGACAAGAGAGAAAAGCGAAACTCAGAAGTTATCACAGTAAAACACTTGCCAATTGACCATCTGTAAAGACGAAAAGGCCATATATATATACATAAAACTCCCATTGAAGTCAATACTTATCATGGAATTGTTTTTTAGTAGTATTTATGTTAGACCTTTGTTACAAATACAGTTATGGAGGGAGGTTTTCCAGGAAAGCAGAGAAGGAGGAAGACAAACTTGGATACAGGATATGATTGAAGACTTGAACAGGACATTAGTTGGAGCAATGATAGATAGAAATTACAAAGTACTGTTAATATGACAAAGTTTGGTACAGGACAAACAAATGGTACTGAAGCTGTGACGTAAAACAAACATTCTTGGCAAATGCTGTTTACATATCAAATAAGAATGATAAAAATGGCAGAAAAAGAACGATCGCGAGAGAGATTTGAAACAGATGAGATCATCATCCATTGAACCTCTCAGATTCAAAACAGATCATCTATAGAAACTCTCAGCTTTGGAAGTAGCATCCACTTAACTCACCCTATTCTCTCCACCTTCCCTGTAGAGTATAGAGCAGACAGTCTTAAAGGATTTACCGGTTCTGTAGTTTCTGGTCTCATCATATGTTATGTAGTGAATTAAAGCCTCTTTGAGCTGAGGCACACATCTTTCAACCTAAGGACAAACCTTATTTTGGTTATATCAAAGCATGTAGGACAACAAACATGAAAAATAAACTCCTTTCGATTAAACTCCCTATATATACGACTTCTCAGTGTATTGTGTTTGGCTCAGAGTTTAAAGATAAATAATATGTTCTTTGTATGACAGTAGGGTATAGTGATTTGATAAACATAATTCAAGTTCGTCTGAAGTCAAGATTTGAATGCGTTAGTTTTAGTTTTAAAAGATTATATAAATAGTACGATATTAGCGCCAGATTCTGTTAGTTTCTCTGCTGTGTTGTACTGTGGATGGATACCTTATTCTGTTTGACCAATAGTTGGGGTAAGTACCTCTTTTATAATTTTGTGAAGATTTTGATAGTAGTAGTATAAGTATCAAGCCCGTGCGGTGTCAGGGCCTGAAAGGAAGCAAAGAATAGTACCACTGCGACCTACAAGGCATGTTGTAAGAGGCGACTGATGTAGGACCTAGGAAAGCTATCCTAGTAAATAAAAAGCATCACATAAATCGGGTTTGCTGACCTACTTGTAGGCGCATAGCTGGCACAGCATACAATCGCTCTTAAGCTCAGATCACTTACAAATCACACATAGCTGTTGATATGGAGCGTTCAGACGAAGAAGTGTAACTATCATGGATTATCCTTTGTTTGTATCGTGTTTTATTCTTTCTTATAACTTCATTATTAGCTTTTGTATATTTACTTCCCTTCCTGTTATGTTACTCTAAGTTGTACATATCTTGTAACTTTGTTCTAAGCTTCACTTTGTTGTACATCTCTTGTTGTAACTTTGTTCTAAGCTTCACTTTGTTGTACTTCTCTTGTTGTAACTTTGTTCTAAGCTTCACTTTGTTGTACATCTCTTGTTGTAACTTTGTTCTAAGCTTCACTTTGTTGTCATTCTCTTGTTGTAACTTTGTTCTAAGCTTCACTATGTTGTCATTCTCTTGTTGTAACTTTGTTCTAAGCTTCACTATGTTGTCATTCTCTTGTTGTAACTTTGTTCTAAGCTTCACTTTGTTGTACTTCTCTTGTTGTAACTTTGTTCTAAGCTTCACTTTGTTGTACATCTCTTGTTGTAACTTTGTTCTAAGCTTCACTTTGTTGTACTTCTCTTGTTGTAACTTTGTTCTAAGCTTCACTTTGTTGTACTTCTCTTGTTGTAACTTTGTTCTAAGCTTCACTTTGTTGTACATCTCTTGTTGTAACTTTGTTCTAAGCTTCACTTTGTTGTACATCTCTTGTTGTAACTTTGTTCCAACTTCAAAATGTTGTTCTTTCAGTGTTGTAAGCTTTATCTTGTCACTGACAACTTGTTGCAACTAAAAAGTCTATGCTCTCTAGATCCCCATCCCAATAAGTGGTTGCTACTATAACATACTGTTTACCTGATCCCATGAGGTCAACTTGATTCTCTGAGGTCTACCTGACCCTCTGCGGTCTACCTGGTACCCTGCTATCTACCTGGTACCCTGCTGTCTACCTGACCCTCTGCGGTCTACCTGGTACCCTGCTATCTACCTGGTCTCTTGCTGTCTACCTGGTACACTGCTATCTACCTGGTCCCATGCTGTCTACCTGGTCCCCCTGCTATCTACCTGGTCCCCTGCTGTCTACCTGGTCCCCTGCGGTCTACCTTCTACCCTGCTGTCTACCTGGTCCCCTGCTGTCTACTTGATCTCCTGCGGTCTACCTGCTACCCTGCTGTCTACCTGGTACCCTGCTGTCTACCTGCTACCCTGCTGTCTACCTGGTACCTTGCTGTCTACCTGACCCTCTGCAGTCTACCTGACCTCTGAGTCTACCTGGTACCCTGCTGTCTGCCTGGTACACTGCTATCTACCTGGTCCCATGCTGTCTACATGGTTCCCTGCTGTCTACCAGGTCCCCCTGCTGTCTACCTGGTCCCCCTGCTGTCTACTGTCTGCTGTCTACCTGGTACCCTGCTGTCTACCTGCTACCCTGCTGTCTACCTGGTACCCTGCTATCTACCTGGTACCCTGCTGTCTACCTGGTACCCTGCTATCTACCTGGTCTCTTGCTGTCTACCTGGTACACTGCTATCTACCTGGTCCCATGCTATCTACCTGGTCCCCTGCTGTCTACCTGGTCCCCTGCGGTCTACCTTCTACCCTGCTGTCTACCTGGTCCCCTGCTGTCTACTTGATCTCCTGCGGTCTACCTGCTACCCTGCTGTCTACCTGGTACCCTGCTGTCTACCTGCTACCCTGCTGTCTACCTGGTACCTTGCTGTCTACCTGGTACCCTGCTGTCTACCTGACCCTCTGCAGTCTACCTGGTACCCTGCTATCTACCTGGTCTCTTGCTGTCTGCCTGGTACCTGCTTCTACCTGGTCCCATGCTGTCTCATGGTTCCCTGCTGTCTACCTGGTCCCTGCTGTCTACTGATCTGCTGTCTACCTGGTACCCTGCTGTCTACCTGCTACCCTGCTGTCTACCCGGTACCCTGCTGTCCGGTCCCTGCTGTCTACCGGTACCCTGCTGTCTTCCCGGTACCTGATGTCTACCGCTACCATGCTGTCTACCTGCTACCCTGCTGTCTACCTGGTACCTTGCTGTCTACCTGGTACCCTGCTGTCTACCTGGTCCCCTGCACTTTACCATATGAGGCATGCAGTCTATTGGGAATCAGCTGTTGTTTCATCACAGTAACTGTTGTGACAATTTCAAATTTTCTCTCAACTCAGAAAGTCTCCTATTTTTAATTGAGATGACCAGTAAACCAAGTTGCTCATGATAGAGCGGTATGGAAAAATTACTTGCAGACCGTATGTAACATATAACAGTATGATAGGAGTACACACTCTAAATGCTAGACTGATCTTACTGTCTATCATGAAGGCTGAGTGCTGAGAGCATTTCCATTTCTAATGATACTTATTGATTTTCAGGCCAACATTTGAAAGTCGCTAGGTTTGTCAAGATTATCTTGAAGAAAACTGACAACCAGCAATATTAATTAATTATCGGACCAGGAAGGTGGTTATTTTTTTCCTATCCTATTGAGAGATAACCAGAGCACTGAGTTGGGGGGGGTGGGGTCTTCCTAGTCTGTAATACCACTTGTTAGGGTGATGTAGGTTG